>JAKTXG010000063.1:0-78866 GCA_030561385.1 Suhomyces bribrorum | reverse complement strand
AATAGGAAAAAAAAATTTTTCTTTTTCGGCAACATTTTACAACCAATTCTTTTAAAAATTTATTAAAAAAGGCCAAAAAAAAAAAAACAAAACCAACATTCCAAAAAAAAAAAAAAAAAAAAAAAAAAAAACTAAAAAAATAAAAGCCTCCTTTTGGATCACTACTACCCCAGGACATCATAGTAGACTCGTCTCGATAATCCTTTGCTTGATCTTTTAATGAAATTGATCTTTCAACAGACAGGTTTCTAAAAAATACCTGGTCCAAAAATAAAATATTAAAAACGTTTTTACCAGTGTTTCTCGAAAAAACTATCTCTTCTGGAATTATTATTATGCCAAGCTCCCACCGTGAGATTTCAAAGGATATTGTCATGTGCACCAACGAACAAAGCTTTACCTAAATGCCTGAAAAATGTTGGTGGTGCTTTCTTGCTAGCTTGAATCAAACGGCATTAAAAACTCCTCCAAAAATTTTGGCCCTCGTCTCTGAAAATTCGCTATTATTCCTGAGGTGTCGGGCCAATAATATGTCCCGCTTGAGATACTTCCACCCCAAGGTCCAAACTAGTTAATAAATCAAATATGTGCCAAATATTTTTCCATGGTTTCTGCAGACTTTTAATTCAATTTATAAAAATCATGCCACCTTTTAGTTGCAAAAAGACATGATAAGTAGTTATACTTTGATCTGCATCCTATCCTCCTTCCTGATAGACCTCAGATCTACGGGCGAGCTCTCACGTCTGAAAATGTCATTTAGATTGTCGCATGCAAGTCGGACAAATTTAGGTGGCCCTCCATATTACCTGGCTTCTTTGGATTTAGTGCATTATCGAATACCGTTGATATCGGTGATCATTCGGAAGCGAAAATCTTATAAATATGGGGCACATCATCCGATCGATGATCTAAAACAACTTCCAGGGTACGTCGTAAAACTAGTTTACCTGGTCGGTAATTTTATCGATTCTTGTTTGAGAATTACTAGTTCTGTAAAGTGTATGGCTCAACATTATTAGTATGTGCAATCGGCCAACACCTTAAAAATCCCATTCTCAATATATTGTGGTGGATTCTTTTCTGGCTGTCTCGTCCCTGCTAAACTTGGTAACTGTCGTCGACAACGCAACAACTCTGCTTCTCGATCAAAACGATCGCTTAGTGGTTTATTTTCAGCCCGGGTGTCATAAAAACTGTTACCCGATAGTTGTTCCGATCCCATAATCGAGTTTTATCCGAAGTGATCGATATTAATAACCAATCACAGCCGGCAACAAATTAATTGTAGACAATCTAGGGTAACAAAACCAAACTTCCGTGAATATCAACATCTGAATATTGGCTTTTCGAATTGTAGATTCCTTGGAATACCATGCTCTTGGATCGTATGATTTATTTTTAATTTACAATAGCATAGACTATCACTGGCAATACGAGCATGCATTTTTGTTGATTCGTAAACTGATGATCGTCTGTTTGATACTTGGACTTTATAGTAGAATTTGACTAGTAGTACCTTGTATTCTTTTGTCAGGACGGGTTAATGGCCCCATTTTTTTTTTTTTTACATGCACTGGCCAGTAGATTCCTAGTACACCACTATGACCATAGTATCTTATAATGTTTATTGAGTATTGTTATTGATATTGGACCAATGGTTTGGTAAGAATACTTCAACAGAGGATTAAACAAGCAGTACCACATGCTGATCTATCGCTGATACAAGTACTTGATTAATTAACCCCATTCACGTAGTGTAAAAAAATAAAAATTGTAGGCCAATTGCATCTTAGATACGGTCTGACAATTTTGCATCTTTGAATGGGTATCTGTGATGAAAGTTCACTGCAATCATTCCACACTGTGACTCTATTTAAAAATTCCTCCAGTTCATCAGTTAAACTAAGTTAATAGTGGGTAATCTGCCCTTGCTATCACCGAATTTGTATGGTTGATACAATTTTTTCTGTAGAAGTGTCAAATAACCAGTGATCAATCAACAAACTATCTTCTAAGTACTCTGATCACTTGATATTGTTAATGTTTGATAATGCTATATGGTGATCCAGTGAAATTGAAAAGTGTCCAATCAATTGCAATGCATTTTGGTGGATTGGTGCCATGATTTCACCAAACTACAACGCCACACGAAGGCTCGGTGGGACAGTCTTTTCTAGCAACAACTACTGTTTGCAGTTTCCTCGGAGTTGTCCACACTGATATCGATGGTTTCCGGTTTGTTCTTTCTATGCTCGGTATCTTCACTATTAATTCCAGATTCAGGCAAGCTCTGAGCAATCTTTTTGAATAACAACTTGACATTATGGTTTGCTTTGGTGGAGGTTTCGATCCAAAACTTGGCACCCACTTCTTTTTGTAATGCTTCGACGTCTTCCGAGGTCACTTGGCGCTTATCGTTGGCCAAATCGGACTTGTTGCCCACCAACACCACAATCACATCATCTCCACGCTCCAATTTCACATCCTTGATCCATTTATCTAAATTGTTGAAACTCTTTTTGTTGGTTATATCATAGCATACCACGGCAACATGACTATCCCGAATATATGATGGAATCAAGCTTCGAAACCGTTCTTGTCCCGCTGTATCCCATAGTTGTAGACGTATGGTCTTGTTATCCTCCAAATACATGGTTTTCAGCAAAAAGTCGATCCCAATGGTGGCTGCATACTGCTCGTCGAAGGTGTCGTACATAAACCGTGTGATCAACGAAGTCTTACCCACTTACTGGTTAGTATTTGTGGATCTGTCAAGGGTCTTTTTGGGGGAAGTAGATGGCCCTTTCTCGCTAAAACTTACCGCTTTGGTCGCCAAGAAACACGATCTTGTACTTGCGCATGATGTTGGTCTTATCCGACCCGTTCCCACTCATTCTGTCTTGATGGTAACGTAGTTAATCCTGGTGGGATAACGTTGTTCGCTGTCACAGCATAGTGAAGTCACGCGTGTCACGTGACCGAAGATGATGCCGCCGGTGTGCCCAAGTTGGTGGCAGGGCCACCAGATCACCACCACCAATACCAGCAACACAACGCCATGGACGATTCCGAGCTTAACGCCATCAGAGCCGCCAGACTAGCCGAGCTCCAGAAAAACACGCCCGGCGCCGGACCACAGCCGGGGGCTCGGGCCGGGGCCAGTGGCGACCAAGACGATGCCAAACTCTCCATGCTCTCGAGACTCTTGGAGCCCAATGCCAGAGAACGTCTTAGCAGGGTCAGAATAGTGCGTCCCGACCGGGCAGAGCAGGTGGAGAAATACATTGTCCAGCTCTACTCCATGGGGCAGGTTTCGTCTAAGCTCACTGAACAGGACATTGTACAGATCTTGGACGGGTTATCGAGAGACGAAAAGAAGCAGACCACAAGCAAGATCGTATACAACAGACGGGAGACGATTGACGATGATGATGATGATTTTTTTGACTAGGCGTGGCTGCCGTTTCGCACCGCGACTGACCAGAGTGGGTGGAACGTACTAAATGGCCTGGAGGTCTGGATGGTGTGTGGTCCGGTGGATCGATATGGGTGCCTGTGCCACACTGGCTGCGAGTCTTTTTTTTTAGTGTGGTTGATTGCAGTGACAAGAGACTAGGAACCATCACCGAGCTTCAACAAGCACCAACAATCTCCAACAAACACCAGGAACAAAATATAACACTGTTTTGCGGCCAACATAGACAGTATCGATTGACTTGTGTATAGTAATCAACAACAACAACAACAACAACAGCAGCAGCAATGCTACCGGCTAAATCCCAGTAGAACGTGGTGAGTTGACCAGACCACCACCAGAACGTGTTTAAACACACACTGACCGGCTCTTTCGTCACAGGTAGCTGCAACCGTAAGTCTGTGACCACGACATACCAGCAATCCAGGATACCGCGGTCAGAGTCGAAGTGTTGTGTCTATCTACAGTAGCAATGCCCATCAACGTAGTGGTAATATAGAGTCTTCTGAACCACACATCGGCCAGGTTTGAGGTTGAGGCACTCGAAAATCTACATCGAATCAATACGGCTAAAAAATCCAGATATGATACACCGTCACTGGGGTTCAACATGTGGGAATCCCTCTAGTTTATAGTGTGATATTATTTAGAATTAACCGTTTCAGTGATCTGCTTTTCTTTAGAAGTCATCAGTACACCCAAAAGCTAGGGGTTTTGCAGATTTATTCTATCTCACAGCTTCTAATTTCTGGACCCCGGCCTTCTAAAGATAGCTAAAGATAGCTAAAGATAGCTAAAGATAGCCAAGTTTAACTTTAAATATTTCTGATATTTGCCAGCAGCATTGTCCATAATATACTTAATTTCTTTGGTCGACCTAATAGAATCACCACCACAAGTTCAAGAGCAGCAGCTAGTGTTTCCGAAACCATTGTAGATTATGAAAATTAGAGTACCTTCCACCTACTAAAGCAGACTACAACAGCAATACAATTAGTAATACAGTAGAAATAGTAACAGAGATATCATTATAGGCTTCACACACACTAGTCAATTCTAGTTGAATTATCACCATCTTTTTTTTGATGAAAAAATTCAAATTTGCCATGAAATCACACATTTACACTTCTAGACCCGTCAGCACCCACAAAATCACCACCACCACGAACTATGCCATGTCTTTTCAGATAACAAGTGAAAAATCATCAGAAAATCGCAAAATTTCACCAGAAATTCAATTGTAGACTAGCCACAAATTGTGGAATCTTTCTAGAACCTTCTACACTCGACCACCAATACCCACCAATACCACAAGCATCCATATAATCAGTTTTCACGATTTCACTGGTCCAAAACCATCGCTGTTTGTGCAACTGTTTGTGTCGCGTCTCGCCACCTGCACACAAGCCCGTATCATACAAAACCATCAACATCACCATAAACAACCATCACCTTCTTCCTCCATCATCTCCAATGTCCAACATCCAGGTGATCGTGCGGTCGAGAGGCCGGAACTCCCGGGAAGTGACGGCAAAGTCGCCGGTCGTCGTGGAACTTCCGGACGATACGTTTTCCGTCACCGATCCGTTCATCACCGTCAATACCAGCTACAACAACACCAATTCCGGGCCTCAACACCCTAGTGGGGCTGGAGCCAGTGGCAGCTCACAGGACCGAGGCTCAGGAGGCTCCCACTCCAGGCGATCTTCTGGAATCGCCGCCATCGCCAGTTTGAACAATTTCAATAACTATAAAACCTATAAAGTGGACCAGATCTATGGATCCCAAGCAGACCAAACGTTGGTGTTCAACAAGGTGGCGTTGCCGCTCTTCAACGACTTTATGAATGGGTTCAATGTCACCATTTTGGCCTATGGCCAAACTGGAACTGGTAAGACATACACCATGTGTGGAGATCAACAAGCAGTTACTATGACCAAAAGCGTGAAACCAGCAAAGGATGCGGGCATCATACCTCGGGTGCTCATCGAACTTTTCAAAAAACTCGATCACGATGATTACATGGTTAAATGCTCGTTTTTGGAGTTGTACAATGAAGAATTACATGATTTGCTTGAAGATGATACCAAATCCACCAAATTGAGGATCTACGAAAATACCACAAAGAAACCAACCGGAAAAAGTGGAATAATCATCCAGAATCTAAACGAACAATACATCAATAATTGCAATGACGGCCTCAAACTTTTGAATAAGGGCCTCAATAAGAGAAAGACTGCCAGTACAAAGTTGAATGATGTATCTTCCAGATCACACACCATCTTCACTATTAATTTATACAGAAAAAAGTCTCCCGATTCCAAAAAGAGTTCCAAAAGTCCCGAACCGGGCTCAGGTGAAGATTTGTTCAAAGTATCCAAGATGAACCTTGTAGATTTGGCTGGTTCTGAAAACATCAATAGATCAGGAGCCGTCAACCAACGCGCTAAAGAAGCAGGTCTGATCAACCAAAGTTTGTTGACTCTTGGAAGAGTGATAAATTGTTTGAGTGAGTTATCAAATAATAGCTCAAATCATATGACGTCAAACCATCATATACCCTACCGTGAATCCAAATTGACTAGATTACTTCAAGATTCCATTGGTGGAACCACAAAAACAACCCTCATAGCCAACATCTCACCTGCTAAAATCAATATCGATGAAACCATATCTACATTAGAATACGCCAGTAAAGCCAAAAATATTAAAAATGTCCCTCAGGTTGGCCAAGAGTCAGATTTGGTCATGAAGAAAGTTTTAGTAAAGAACTTATCTCAAGAGATCGTTAAATTACTGAGTGACTTAATTGCTACTAGGACCAAAAATGGGATATATATGAATGAAGACAATTACAATTCACTTAAGGATGAAAACGAGTCTTTTAAGTCTAGTATAAAAGAGTCAGGTTTAAGAATTGAAGCTTTGGATTGCAAAATTTCCCAAATGGAAGATGAGTGCAATCAAAAGGATACAGAAATTGCCGATTTGAATGCAAAATTATCCCTCTTAACAAAACAGAACATGGAATTGAAAACTAATGTGGATAAGTCAACCCAACAATTATCAGAAAAGAGTGATCAAGTAAGCTCTTTGAATAGCCACATCAACAAACTCAACGATAAATTCAATGTCACTACCACAAAATTAACTACAGTGATTTATGAAAACTTGAAAAAATCAATCTCTTCCATTAATAAGATCGTCAATACATTTGATAATGCCAAGAATTGTGACGACCTCGTTAAAATAAATGATGATATAATAAGAAATGTGACAAAATTCAAAGACGAGATGTTCCTGAAGATTCAAGATATCAATGGGAATGTCAATTCCTCATTTCTTAAAGATTTTCCCACATTCCTTGAGAGATTTAATGAAAGTTTCAATAATCTTAATGATATAATTGTTAATCTCAATTCCACTCTTGTTGATAATTTGACTACTATCAAATCCTCAAATAAAGCCATGCAAGATTACTTAAAAAATGAGCATCTTCAACAGAATCTGAAAGAAATAATTAACAAATTCATTAAGGAAAAATTCGCCTCAAATATTAATAAACTAAACGAACAAGTGTCCCAGCAAATGAATCGAATGGTTGAAGAAACCCAACTGAATTATCAAGCTTTATTGGAAAAATCTATCAATCAAGCTTCTAAAGATTTGATAGATTCTGAAAAGCAGCAATTGGAAAATCACCAAAAAGATTGGTCACAAGCTACCACCAGTGCGATTGAAGCCATCGAAGGGAATTTAAAATCTACCAAAGGCTTGAAAGAGAACAATGAAAAGTATGATAAGTTAAGTCAAGAAACAACCAGGAGACTCAAAAGCTTGAATGAAAAAACGACAAGTTCAATTTCCAAGTTCTGTACATTCATAGATGGTGAAGCTGATGGAATAATGAGTAATAATTTGAGATCCAAATTGACCAGAGTCGGTAGTAGTATTGCTAAGAATGACACCAATATAAATGAGACATTGCAAAGCATTAGCAGAAACTTACAAGAAATCAAGCAATTTGATGCGAAGAATCAATTCAAAGTTTCTCCTTTAAAGCTAGTAAGAAGTGCCTCATTCCAAGATACGACCAATTCCAATATTCCATCACCCACCAAAGCGGTGAAGTCAGCATCGTCAGTATCGCCAAGAAAGGGGTCGAATAAGTCCAATATCCAGGAATCTTTTAAGAGCAAGATCCCCCAGTTGCATCGCATCGATAATAGAGAAAATAAAGAGAACGATGGACCGGAAGCCAAGAGAAGAAAAATCGCGGACATCACAAACACTGACACATAATATGTACTATAGGCTAATTGTATTATAATGGGAGCCGCAGCCAAAGCTGCTAGCCACTTTGATAACGTTGACTTAATCACGTTATATAAATTCAATGTTCAACTAATGAATAAATGATTAATTTTAATTAGTAAGTTATTACGTAATACAAAGGCTTTTGTTGAATTTTTAGTTAGCTTACAAGCGAATCTACTATATCGGCTAGATGGTCAATCCTGCTGAATTGATCCCGATATGCCACTCTGACTTTTTACGGTGTCATAACTACTATATTGCTATCGAGATTATATGCAGTACGTAGCGATCACATGATCAGATCTTCTATCAGGACAACTGTCTACTCCCTAACTATCGTCTGACTTTACTACACGAGCTCAACCGGTCCATTCAACCAGCATACAAGCTCATCCATCACTAGTTAACCAGCGGTTCCGGCCCGATCTATACCTAATCTGGCTTGATCCGTTGTCACCATCAAAACCGCCCTTAAAAACGTTCAATCCAAGGATTCATCAAGCAATATCACACTCAAAACATACCAATTGAACCACACAGCGACCGTTGGCAATGCTATCTAAAGCAGCCAAGTACTTTTTGGCGTACTCATTGATCTCGGTGGCTCTTTTTGCCTGGTGTGTAGAAGAGTCGCTTCGTCAATCACTCAACTTCAGCATTTTTCTCATTGAAATCACTGACGGATTCAATTTTGGGGTGTTACTCAACTTCATAGTGTTTTTGTTCATAGCGGTGAATAAAATGCTTCAAGTAGCTTTATTTGGAGAACTCAGGATTATCGAAACCGAACATTTGATCGAGAGATTACCGATCTTTTCCCTTAATTTGTTCTTCAATCTTGCTACCAGTGACAATCTTCTTTTAACAATAATACTATTGGGAATCACCGTCAGCAGCAAAATTATTCATGTGATCTTGGTCGATCGGTTGGATTTTATGAATATGAAGATAATGAATAACACGGCTGCATCAAGGACCGAAATGCTTCTTCAGTACGTGAATAACTTTAATTTCTGGCTCAATGCCGTCATTATAGTGTCTGATTTTACTATCGCCAAGTTCTTGGTCTACGACATCTTCCAAGGGGTCAATCTTGTCACCTGCTTGCTCTTTGGGTTTCAGTTTGCTATTCAAGGAGTAGATGCGTCGACTTATTTCTTCAAGATGCTCTTGAACATCTTCGAAATGATGTTTTACCGAGTTGCAGAGTCAGAGGATGATTCTCCTGACAGCTTGGATGACGATGATGACGAAGAACAAAGAGTTTGGGAAAACAAACCTTATTACAGTAAAGGAATTGACATAGCTTCAGTGTCATTGAAGGCCATTTCTTACTTATGTTTCATCTATTTGATGACATTCCATTCGGAAGTATCCTTACCTTTATCAATGCTTCAAGGAACATTTTCGTCATTGAAGCAAACATACACTGAAGTAAAGCAATTATTGGCATTCATTGAGTCATCCAAAAGACTAGACAGCCAGCTTCTAACCGCTACTCAGGAGGAGCTAGAACTGTCTGATAATCTATGTATTATTTGCCGTGAAGATATGTATTCACCAGATCATTATAGTTCCACTTTCAAGAAACCTTTGGCGTCAAGAAAGTATCCAAAAAAATTGGTTTGTTCACATATTTTACACATGGGATGTTTAAAGGAGTGGTTGGAGAGATCCGATAGTTGTCCAATGTGTAGAAGAAAGGTATTCGAGACACCAGAGGCCCCTGCCGCTCCCAGAGAGCCAGAAATGACTTCTCCCATCAATGTTGCCCCCACCAACGACCAACCACCTTTTCATCACCCTGTTGAAGAATTAGAGAGACGGTTGGAGGAACTAACCAGCTTAATTCAAAGAAGAGACCGAGATGTTATCCACCATGATGATCCTGCGCCGGAACTAGTCACTCCACCAGAATTTCAGGACGTACAATCATCGACACCTTCCGAATCTGGTGGTTTACCCAATGAAAACCCACTGGTTTCTGAAGGAACTAGTGTACAATCCACAACAAGGCCAGAAGGCGTTTACCAGACGATCAGACTTCCTTCTACGGCAATTCTACCTCCTAATTGGATCATTTTACCCCTTACCCGTGAGACACCTTTCGAACCGGTCAACAATTCAACGGAACAGAGCAACACAGAATATGGGGTGAATTTTTCCACCATCAATCAAGGAAGTTTGAGAGTAAAGAGAAAAGATCCAAATAGAGAGCTCACAATACTTGGACCAACGTGAGAACTTAAAAGGTTCAACCCACAATCAAAGACTTTCACATTCTGAAAGTATCCAAGCTAAAGTATGGCCTGGTTTGACACCACACTACAGCAATTGTATATAATGAATTATGAATGGATCCAAATAAAATCAGCAGACTCACCACCCAAAATCATGCCAGTATCGTAGAGTACGATATCTGCAAAATGCCTCTATGTTATTTATATTTATAGGTAGGATACCCAAGTCCAGTCAAGGGATATTTTATGGTTAACTAAAGTTAATAACTGTAGAGAAGAAGTTACGATTACATAATATAGTAGTAATAATAATAATATATTAGTCTAGTTTAATCTAGATTATTTTGAATAAATATTCGTGTTTTGTGAAAGCAAAGACTCGATGTGATTGAACATTTGGAACAAGCCCTCTGATCTATAAGAATTGTCGTAAATTTCATAAAAATAAGTGATTTGTAGGTGGAAGTGGAAATAACCGAATATTATCCAGTTTTTAATGCAATTTGTTACAAATATTGGTAATAAAATGTAACGGGTAAGGATTTGGAGCGGGAGATTGGAAGGTGTTAAAAAAACATTCTATGAAGATTTTTTTTAGAATTTTTTTGTTTTGTAGAAGTTAGATTTTTTGGCTCATTCAAAATCAAAGTCCATATCCAATTCAGCTGTCGTGATTTCCTTTGGTTTATCCGAATCGCTCTCGTAGCTCTTTTGGGATTCGTGATCGTCATCTCGATAATCTGATTCTTCATAGTCGGCCAGAAACGTTGCAGGGACGGATTTTTTGTGGTCTTTCTCTTCATCAGAAACTTCTAATGGAACCAACCTCACTTCCTCCTGACTTTCTACTGCAGTCAACAATATATCGATCTGTTTCTGTAGATCATCCTTAGGGTACTCGAATCCAAGTTCTTCACTTTGAACCAAATTTTCACGAACAGATTTCATACTGGAAACGATTTTATCGGCAGCCACCTTCTTCCCTTCTTGATTGATTAATTCTATACTCTCCAAAATATGGCACATTGCCATTAGAAAATAACAAACACCTTCACTATGGAATGGAGGCCCCAAAATAAGCTCCTCCAATTTCTCTTTCAAACGCTGGTGGTCCCCATTCATCAAGAGCACCCATAAATAACTAACTGAATATACGGGCGCATGCAATTTGGACCCACTCCGCCATATAGGAGCTGCCAACCTCCGGGAAGCCCCCTTGTTAAAAGCAGCATTAAGATTGGTGATGACATAAAACGACAGGAGCCACTCGAAAAACCGCTCGTCTTTATGACGCCCATCTTGCTGGGCCCGTCGTTGTCTAAGAATCTCCACGCCCAAAGGCCAAATCGACCTTAAATCCACCATGGATATACGGATTAATATACAGAATATTTTATAGGCCAGGTTCCAGTTCCGCCGGAGCATACTGAGGTGCAAAAGTGTCTTAAGATTCCCCACATGGTGCCGAGGATAAAACTCCAGCGGTT
The DNA here is from genome assembly GCA_030561385.1 of Suhomyces bribrorum. Classification (NCBI taxonomy): domain Eukaryota; kingdom Fungi; phylum Ascomycota; class Pichiomycetes; order Serinales; family Debaryomycetaceae; genus Suhomyces; species Suhomyces bribrorum. The sequence goes on along the minus strand of JAKTXG010000063.1, from coordinate 67,344 downwards.
GATAATTTTCATGGGGCTTGATTTCGAGTCCCTGGGATCGTATAATCCAATTTTTTTTCACCCACGACGAGCTAGAGTCAAATTGATGACTGTACCGATCCAAAGTCTCCTGAGCCTCGCTAACTTCTTCTGGAACGGTCTCTTCTACCTCATCTATTAGATCCAAGATACTTTGTGCTAGTTCAGGACCATCCAAGCTGGGATTCTGCTGCTTCAAGTTCTGGTTGAGATTTTCATGCTGGTGCCATATTTCGTACGTTTCTTCGGGCTTCGGATCAACCGCTATCTTCTTCTGAAGAAGCATGAGAACCTTGTCCTTATTGGTTCTTAGGGTTTTGCGTTGTTGATGAGAAAGGCTTTTGAGATGACATAATTCACGGTACTTCTTGACCACTCTGTGCCGGAGCATGAGCAGCTCGAGCTTCCGCGCCCGGCTCTCTTTGAACTCGAACGGAAACGTGATATCTTCGAACATGGTAGATACAAATGGGTGGTGACTGTAAACTATGGGATGAGATAGATCGGATCACGTGCACTCACACGTGATATAGCGATAACACCCACATCCAGTTCACGTGACTTGTCGCGTGACATGTATGTTCTATGGTAACCCTATATTAGACTATTTACATTAAGATATATGGTTGTTCTGTGGTCAACGGGCTATTATGTGTTTTTACTAGACGGCCAATGCATGACCAGTCAAGTCGTTAGAGGCGTGGTTGGCTTAGAACATACCTGGCATACCACCCATGCCACCCATACCACCAGCAGGTGGGGCAGCAGCAGCAGGACCCTTTGGTTCTGGAGCATCAACAATGGCACATTCGGTAGTGGCCAATAATGAAGCAACACCACTGGCATCAACCAATCCGTTCTTAACAACCTTGAAAGGATCAATGATACCTGCGGCGATCATATCAGTGAATTCACCCTTGGCAGAGTCATAACCCTTGTTGAAGTCTGGTTCGTCAAAGATCTTACCAACGATGACAGCACCTTCTTCACCAGCGTTTTCAATGATTCTTCTAGCTGGCTTAGTGATAGCAGATCTAATGATTTCCACACCCAAAGTTTGGTCAAAGTTTTCAGCCTTGGCCTTAATGTCGTCCAAGATTCTAGAAGCCTTGATCAAAGCAGTACCACCACCTGGTAAAATACCTTCTTGAACAGCGGCTCTGGTGGCATTCAAGGCATCGTCATAACGATCCTTCTTTTCACCAACTTCAACTTCGGAAGATCCTCCAACCTTGATCACAGCAACTCCACCAGACAATTTGGCCAATCTTTCCTGTAATTTTTCTTTTTCATATTCGGTGGTGGCAGAATCACCAATGGTGGTTCTGATTTGTTCACATCTAGCAACAATATTGTCCTTGGCACCTTCACCGTTCAAAACAACGGTGTCTTCCTTAGAAATGGTGATGGAACCGGCAGATCCCAACAAGTCGACGGTGGCATTTTCTGGTTTCAAGTCCAATTCTTCAGTGAAAACAGTACCACCAGTGAGGATAGCAATATCACCCAAGATGTTCTTTCTGTTGTCACCGAAACCTGGGGCCTTGACAGCACAAACTTGGACTTGGCCTCTCAACTTATTCAAAATACAAGCAGCCAAGGCTTCACCATCGATATCTTCAGCAAGAATCAATAAAGGTCTTCTAGATTGGTTGGACAATTCCAAAGATGGCAAAATATCTTGGATAGAAGAGATCTTCTTTTCGGATAACAAAACCAATGGGTTTTCGAATTCAACCTTACCACTCTTGGTGTTGGTGATGAAGTAAGGAGAAATGAACCCACGATCGAATCTCATACCCTCAGTGACTTCCAATTCGTCTTCCAAGGTCTTACCTTCCTTGACGGTGATAACACCTTCCTTACCCACTTTTTCCATGGCAGAGGCCAACAAATCACCGATGTGTTTGTCTCCATTGGCAGAAATGGTGGCAACCTGGGCGATTTCTTCGGAAGTGGTGATTTCCTTCTTGTTTTGTTGTAAAAAGTTGACCACGGCTTCCACGGCAGCTTGAGATCCTCTTCTCAAGTCCATTGGGTTACATCCGGCAGCAACATTCTTGACCGACTCGGTGAAAATCGATCTACCGAGAACAGTGGCAGAAGTAGTACCATCACCAGCACTTTCATTGGTCTTGGAGGCAACTTCTTGCAACAACTTGGCTCCCAAGTCTTCAAACTTGTCGGCCAAAGTGATGGATCTGGCAACTGTAACACCATCCTTGGTGATCTTAGGAGATCCGAATTGTTGTTCAATTAAAACATTCCGACCTTTGGGTCCCAAAGTCACCGAAACTGCATCGGCCAAGGTGTTGACACCCTTTAAAAGAGCGGCTCTGCCTTCGACTCCGAATTTCAATTCCTTGTGGGAGAGGTTACGAATGAACGATCTGTTGATGGTTTGACGAGAAGTTCTCAACATTGTGGATATGGGGCAAAATCGAGGAACTGGGGTTGGTTTTATAGTGAGAGGGAGTGATTTTGAAAAATTTTCCAGAACATTCTGTCACGTGGTTGGGTGCAAAATGCTAGTATTTTGGGCTGGTACTGGTGGTGGGAAGCAGGGAATAGCGAGTAAAAGGGACTGTAGGATGTGTATTTAGGCTACTACTGGTCTTTCAGAAACTGGGATTACTTGGGGTATTCGTATTGGCTCCTTCATACCGTTTTTCTGTTCATTTTTCTGACCTTTTTTTTGGGTGTTTTTGGGTAATTACACCCACTTAAATATATATGGAAATGCAACTATGCTGGTAAAGGATTTATCGGATCCAATAACTTTGTACTTCCTCTGATATTGGGCTGCTTTGGTAGTAGAACGGTGAGATAACCCACTAGATGGTTGGTGAGTATATACGATATCAGTGAAAAATTGCGAATTGTGAAACGTGGGCAAGTGTTGTAGACAATTTGACCTCACATACGTTTCAAACGATTTAGTTACTTCAGTAAAGGAGCCACTTGCCTTCCTAAAGGTTTCCCATGACGAGTTCTTGAACCCAATTAGTTGTCACGTAGCAATTGGTTCTCTATCTTGAAGTCCAATAGTGCAATACTCTGGAAAGGTACGAAAAGATGAAACGTAGAAATTGGTGCTTTATCGCCAAGACTAATGGAACAATGCTCAGAAAAGGTATTAAAGAGCAACAACAGTGGTCATATTTTTAAGATCATTTTATAGTTCATGGGCTTCATTTTGATGCTAATGTTTGGTCTGTTTGACCTATATTCTGGTAATCCTTATCATCTGAGAAACTGACATACAAGGGACATTTCTCTTCTAATCTGATAAGTGTAACCGGATAAAATAGGAATACAGCTTCGAAGAAAGAGTGTCCTTCTTTTATGGCACTCTATCTATCTTGAATATCATCATTTGAGTCCAACCATTCTCAGGAAAGTTGTTTATGTGCTCAAACGGCTATATTCAAAAATCATAATACGCTGAATGTCTCACAATCAATATACCCCACCATCAATTGTCATTACCAATCAATGACTTCATCTGTCGATTGTGATATTTACCCATAAAAACTAATTGTATGCTAATGGTACACAAAACCAATTTTTGCACCCAAAAGTTTGTAGACACAAATTACAAATTATAACCAATTGCTTTGGTTCGTGTTACTTTACAGAAAACCAAACTCATCTGCTACTTTAGATTCTAAACTAATATTGCTATGGATAATAATTATGGAGAGGATAAGGTCACCTCAATGCTTACGCCTTTTGCGTCAGTGTCTTGTTCGGACATATCCATGAGGAGTACCAGAGTACCTATCATTCAAAATAGTTCTTTTGCTAACTCTGGCATCTTTCACTGTTCTCTTACAGATCATTTCGAAGATCTCTCAATTACAGGCTCAAACAGTGCAACGAGAGATATGATGGATCTTGATTCTATGAGGATAGAGGCTCATAACAAGTATTTCCCCACTTTATCGAGTATTCACAACCTCCTTTCGGTAGGGTTAGATCCTTTTGAAGCCGATCAAGCTGAAGTGAAGACAACAACTAATAAAATTCGAACAAAGCGAATCTCTGATTCTGCTATTTGTTCAAGTTTGGAATATAGATCCGTTGAAAAATACAAATTCATTAAGAAGGACCCATCTGGAATTGGACTTGATTCGTTCATTATATTTCACAGTCAACAGTTTAAAGCTAATGTTAGCAAATGTACTGAATTTAGTGAAAGTAAGTACGAAATTGCAAATTTAGTAAAGGTCAAGGGGTTAAATTCAACTTCAACACCTCTCAAAAACTCACCTAGAGCGCTATACTTGCGGACACCTAATATTTCAGATTCTATTCAACCGCAAAAGTATCCAACACTCAAAGATTATTGGGATTTTCAAAACTCGAAATTCTGTTAAAAATGTAAAAAAGCAAAAAAATGTTGATGGATCGAAGGGATGTTATATTGACAAGTGATTACAAATCTCGGGGTTATTATGAAATATTAAGGACAAACTCACTTTTTATGAGAATACACACGATCTGGTCATGTGGTGAGTTTTGAGAACACACCTTCGGTTTACAATGGGTCATTAAAGTATTGTCCTTAGTAAACCGCTAAGAATTGACTCAAAATTTACCAAAAACGTTCAATGAACAAAAGTCTTTAAGTGTGTTTATAGATTATAAATTCAACTCCCACACTTTACAGATCTCCCAATGATCTACTGTGAAAAATTTCCACCAAGAACTTGTAGACGTTTATCTATATAAAGTCAAAGTTGAAAACTAATGGCAAGACCAATTAAGTGAACTGCGATAATGCCAGATAGTCGTAATTGTTAGAACTTCTAGGTGGAAGAGAGCTTAATTTCAAGGACTTCTGAAGAATTCTTAGGCAGACATATCAAAATTACCTGTTCAAGTGAGCTAAACTAAAATATAATAGGCGATAATTCTATCCCAAAGGGAATGGAAATTTCAGGCAGTATCACAATTGGCACGTCAAATAGCCATTTCTAGTTTCAACAGAGACCGAATTACAACTTTGGCAGTCTAAGGTCCCTGCCGTGCTTTGGTCATTTTTGAATATCTTCAATACCAGTCTCTAGCGCACCAATGATGGGCTTTGGTACCCAGATTAGCCCTGGTTGAGCGCACAAACAGCCACCAAGCACAGTTTTTATTTCAATGTTGGTATATAGCAGCAGCAGCCTCAAGCATACATCCACACGAATGAGCAGATTGGGCTATTTTGCTTCGAAAGACGATATGGTACAAGTAAACCTATACCAACCATAAAATTTTCCCTTGCGAAAGACCGCATTTCACAACCTAATTGTGAACTTGGAATTTCCCAGAGTGCCGATGGTCCCAAAGACGGCATTCTTGATTACATATGCTTGATTTCAAGCCCTCTATTGACTATACAAACGTCTCTTGGTTCTGAGACGGATCTACCACTCGCTTGAACATGAGCCTCGTACGCGGCTTCACGTCAATTTATAAAATATAATTGCCAAGACTTTCTAGATGACAGGTGCAGCATCACCCTAAGCCACCAATTTGAGCCCCATAAGCCACAAGCATCAGCCTATGCCCCACAGATTGTTCGTGAGCCACCATCTTAGACATCCCGGAAATGGAAAATGAAACGGCCATCGGATAAACTAATTGCCCGACGCAAAATACATGTTGGATTTTGGCTTAATATGGGCAAGCTGCAGCACCAACAATAAACCCAAAACTATTATTAACGGTACAAAAACACTTGTGGAGCTCTAGTGAAGGGTTAATAAATGACTACTTCGAACCAATTTAATATACCATGAATGTCAATGTAACTATCTCAATTAATTCTAACATTAACCTATATAGTTGGATAAAATGAAACTGGGAAAATCATAACTTAACCAGATATACATACATACATACATACATACATATATATATATATTAACCATCCTGTTGGCCCAACAATCAACAACGAATGAACTTGCTGTAGCGAGAGAATAGCCTATAATTGAACATAGACAACTAGAAATGCTCTATCACCGGGAATAAGTACCTAGACATAGTTCCCGTGTTACCAACACATGCTTCAAGCTGTATTGCAGATGAGTCGATTTTGCAACCGAGTAAGATGAGCTTGAATAGGGCCATTCATTGCTATTGCAACAAGATCGTTTACTCCAGTTGGGAATGATGACCACGAGGTCTCCTACTTGCTTTGTATCAATTTCCGTATCAATGACGAATTGTAAATGTATTTGTCCCCATCTTCTTCAGGCTGTTCCTCCACTTCACCCTCCAAATGCTTCAGCTCTTCCATCAAGGGACGGATGCAAAGCCATCCAGTCTCGGTTCTAAAATGACGTGACAAGGCATCGGATCTAGCAAACTTCTTGCCGCAGCCCCACTTCGTTACTCCGTCTTTCAAGTACCCTTCGCACTTGAAGTTCTTGACTCCCTCATGAAGAAGCTCGTGACGCTTTTTATCATGGGATCTGGCAAACCGTTTGGGACACTTCGAGCATTGAAATGGCTTTTCCGAATAGTGGATCTTCATATGCGACTTGAGGTTATATTGCTTTTGGAACATTTTATGACATACTTGACATGCAAATGTGGCTGCTTTGGGATCGGAAGATGCTTCACTTAACGACTTGGCCTTTCTTCTCTTGCGTTTGAGTGATGGAGAAATAGTATATGAAACAAGAGACGAATAGTCTATGGGTGCATTTCTGGAGGGATAAGATTCGGGACTCGAGGGTTTGGTTGGAACCACCGGCGCCTGCGCCTGTGTGGCATTAGACCCATTTGCATTATGTGACACAGGAGGAAGCGAAGATGCGATGTAATTGGGATACTGGTACGAGAGTGTGGAATATGATTGAGGGTACGCATTGGTAGTGTTGGTCGGCGAGTTAAAGTAACTAATCATCCGAGACGAATTGGAAGTGGCGGCAGCGGCGGCAGCAGTGGCAGAAGCGTTGGTGGCAGCAGCAGCAGTGGAGCTACCCATGGAAAGCCCCCCAGCATTATTGCCAAAAGTATTTCCGTTGGTATAACCAGATAAATTATTTGCGTTGGAGTTGTTGGAAATAGTGTTTCCAAAATATGAATAGGCGTAATCAGGAACTCCCGTATAAGTAGGTTCCCTGGATTTCTGTGGCACATATATAGCAGGAAGTTTGGAGTCCAAATACTGGTAAGGGTTGGATGGTGAGCCCGAGTAGTATTCAGGGTATGGGTTAGACATGGTCTGGATAATTGTTGGATTTTGGTAAGTTTAAGAGTGGGATGTGTTTTGATTCATCCGTACCAATGGTGCAAATCCTATAAGATCGAATAGAAATATTGTATGTGATCAAATCTAGCTAAGGTATATCAGTTTTAGTATCTGCAACTATCAATATGAATTTGGCGTATTAACTTGGCAGTTGAGAGGGGAGAGGGGGGGGTGGAGGGAATCGACTATTATATATGGGATCCTTAATAATAACCATTAAAGCTAATTTTGGCAATGTGAAATCTGTCAAGCTCCATTCCATAGTTATATTTTCTAGTTCTAACCAGGTTTAGGTGCGTCGCAGAAAAACGACGACCCACATAGAAAAATTATAAATGACAATAGAAATAAAAAATAATACTAAGCCCCACAGTTATTTTTATCGCCGAATTAATCCCAACGTGGTGTATGGGATTCGGCAAATGTAGTATTAGTAAAGTTAGTTAAAAAAAAAAAACAAAAATAAGTACCAAGTAGCTGGACACTTCGGTTGTATTATTGGCCATACCTCGTCGAACCCACTAAAGAACTACCATTCTAGGGGATAATTTGCTCAAGCTTATATTTTTGAGAGATTTAATTCTTTTTTTTTTGTCACTGTACCCGCAACACACAAGATGTGCAAAACCGCTAGTTTCGCCAAAAAATGCATAATACACAAACTTAATGATACCGACCTAGAATCGCAATGGTGCAGTTTAATTGGTCAGCTGGCTCGCTCTACCCGTTCGTTCCGACTTTTGTATCGACTAAAGGGACAACCTCCTTCGCCCATATATGCACTTCTGAGATAATACAACCTCCCTCGCCCTTGCCCTCTGAATGGCCTATCCTTATGCTTTTTCAGTTATTGTTATCTGTCATGAAAGGGTGCATCAAACGGTTCCAAGTCTGCAGATGGGCCCTGTCCTGAATTAGCGAGCGAAACCTGTTTGGGGCGTCCTAGTAGGTCTAATTATTATTGTTAGATCGTTTACCCTGCTTCGAAAGTCTTGGCAAAAAGGGCCTCAATCGCGTGCTGTACAAATGATAGGTAGTAAGTACAGGATTAGACGCACCGAATCTAAAATATTGGGCCTGGATCCACTATGATGAGTCAAGGTTCCCGAGGGTTTTTGACCTTTCGGGCCGCACTTGTGGTACGGGCGCCACAATTAAATCGACCAATTCGGTCCGGGCTTATTGAAACGTCTATCTGACATTTTCTAAGCGCAAAAAGGGTTGAACAATAGGAGTGGTGTTCCATGTCACTCAACCACTGGTTATTTTTAAGAACGGATAAACTACCTGACAGGCTTATTAATTGCGCTCTGGGGTTTCGGCTGACACAAACTTTGTATCAAAAAAGTAATTCATCTACAAAAACTTGTACCGAATTTAATTCTTTGATGATCGTGATTTTCATGATCACGAATTTACCTACAAACAAACAAATTGTAAATTTGAAAAAAAAAAAATAAAAGTCAAACTATTAGCCCATGCTGATTACTGATACCGGGTTTATCAAAAACGTCAAATTGTTCAATTAGCATCAATGGTGTTATTATTGTTGTGACTGTTTCCCACTCTATATTATATTATGTAGCAGTGGTTATACACATTTATACTCTGAGCGCTCAAATAGTGCTCAAATATAAAGTCAAACTCGTAAGACCGGTTGAACTTTCCGTATTCGTTACCGTACATAATTTCATGCTCAAACCAATCAATGATCGTATCGTATCTACCACTCATCAATTCCATCCTCGTCTATTATACTCGAACTGAAATTACTAACCACCAACAGACTAGAATTCTGCACCATTTTAAAAAACTACCTATGTACTGGACATTGCATAATTGAACCCTGCTTATTTTTCCCTTCGAACATAAATATTAACTATGTCGTATATGTATATGCTTTTCTGGCCGATTATTTGATTACAAATTGTATGGATACAATACGTTTTTCTTTCAAATCATTTTTTCGGTATCAAGGGTCTAGGTCCCTAATCTACAAATAGTTGGTGACCTTTCTGATCGCTCCGCAACTTTGTTTTTTAAGTTCGAAATGTTATAGTCCGAAATTCCCACATTATTTCATTCCGAATCTAAAGAAAGTATTTTATTGCTATGAAATTTGGCTGGTACCTAATTCATTTGTTTTGAGTTATCCATACCCGAATATGATATCATGACATTTCTGGAGTCTTGAAATAAAGGTTGAGATACAAATAATGGTTATGATAGGTGCAGAACTAAAATTCTCGGGTTGGTGGGTTCTAACACCTTAATTACACTTGGCAGCATATAGATACTCTTAAATGGGGCTCGTCGCTTCGCCAGATAAAATAAATGCTTCCATTAGTGCTTAGCTTGGTTTCAGCCTTTTACGCTTAAGTTAGCACAAAGATTGACATGGTTAAAAACATTTTATAGAGTTCTTATCGACGGGCCAAGCCAACGGTCATATTTTTAGATCAATTCTTATCACATTGGCTTAGGTGCAAGAGGCTTAAGTTCAAGATTCTACGCCTACTGATGATGAACAGCTGTCAAAAATTTCCTTCTCTTATCTGAAGAGAAAGCTTTGAGACACGGGACACGGTTTAGTTTTCCGAAAAACGCAAAATCCATTTCTCGGGAACTGGCCGAAAACCTACAAACCAACTTTGTTAAACTATCAATATCATTTTCAGCCTCAGAATGCAAAGCATTACCTTTACAATTAATGTCAGCAACTACTTATCGGACACACGTTTTACTACTTCACCATTATAAATTGTGAGTCCTATCATTTTCAGATAGCAATGTACCGAGAGGTGCCTTTTTGCTCCCATTATGAATAATACCAATAACTGGCTCTAAAATAGCCGAATCTTCGGATTAAATCCGAAAGCCCTTCCGCGGATTATTACAAACCGTGGTCCTCCCATCATAAGTGCCAAGAGGAAGTGGATCTGTTGTTTCACCAATCCAAGACGTTTTCCGTATATTACTCACACAAAACCAAGCTGGTCGGTTCCCCTAAGCGCATGGTTTTATAGGTGCATATAGAAAATTGCAATAATTACATATACCGGTGATGCGGCTGAACCTATAAGTTTGGATCATTAGCCTGATGTAGTTGAAGTTCCATTGACTCGTACGACAACACGCTTCGACTTATCTGAAGTGGTGGGTTCAACTGGAAAAAAAAAAAACCGCATTTCTTAGCATACTAGGAAAACTCAATTGGTGCTATAGATGCTGGAAAAAGTAGGTTCTGTCCAATCTAATTCATTGTCGGAGATCCACTCCAAGGACTCATCTTATGATGAAGCGTTCCGATTTGTGGTTGAAAAAGGAACGGCCACCTCCGAAGTTGATCCTGCAAAAGTGACAAGAAAGTTAGATTTGCACATCATGACTATTCTTTGTGCCATTTACTTTCTTCAATTTTTGGATAAATCACTATTAAATTATGCTGCTGCTATGGGTATTAAGTCCAATTTAGTTGGGAACCAATTTGCTAATTTATCTACTATTTTCTATGCGGCATACATTTTTGGCGAGCCCTTAGTTTCTTATGCCTTACAGGTATTTCCGCTCTCAAAGACATTGGGACTCTTTATTGCTTGTTGGGGAATTGTAGTGTCGTGTCATGCTGCTTGCCAAACATATGCTTCACTTATGGTGGTACGTACGTTACTTGGACTTTTCGAGGCTTCTTCTGCCGTGGCCTTGATTATAATAAGTGGAATGTACTATACCAAACCCCAGCAAGCCACAAGAATGGGGGTTTGGTCAGTCATGGCAGGAGCTGCCACAATTGTGGGAGGCTTACTTTCGTTTGGGTTCCAACATGTTCATAATACCAGATTCCAGTCATGGCAGATCTTGTTTCTTTTCATGGGGATAATCACCGCTTTATTTGGAGCATTTGTTGCATTCTTTTTACCTGATAACGTTACGCAAGCCAAGTTCTTATCTGAAGAAGAAAAGTCTTGGGTTTTGGAAAATGTAAGGGTTAACCAGACCGGAACAATTAGTAAGAAATTCAAAAAAAGTCATATTGTGGAATTGTTATTTAAGGATAAATTAACTTGGCCATTTTTCTTTTTAACTTTAGTTTCCCAGATAGTCACTGGGTCAGTGGGTACTTTTAGTGTTACGGTTACTCTTTCTTTTGGATTTACACCCTATGAGTCTGCTTTGCTCCAGCTTCCAATCGGTGTATTGATCATAATTATAATCCTCACAGCAACAATATTAGTTTCCTATTTTGGCCATATCACCTATATTACAGTATCCATGTTTGTCCCTACTATCGTCGGAGCTATTATGCTTTTGTCTACAAATTACCATACCAACAGAATGGCAAACTTGTTTGGACTTTATTTACTATACAGTGGATCCTCGGCCATTACATTGATTTATGCTTGGATTAGTGCTAATACTTCAGGGACCAGTAAGAAGTTTTTCCGTAGTGCCATGACTATGATTGCATTTTCTATTGGCTGTATTATTGGTCCGCAATTATTCCAGGCGTATTCTGCTCCCAATTATAGACCTGCAAAAATTACCATTTTGGTTACTCAAGTGGCCTGCATTCCTTTAACTTTCTTGGTAGGATACTTGGCTAAAACGGAAAACGAAAAAAGAGAGAAAGAAGATGTTCAAATGCCTGACAATTACGAGTTCTTAGACTTGACCGATATTCAAAATCGGGCATTTCGCTATCTGTACTAGGCTCTGTCGAACTTTGCTTTGAGCTGTAGGGCAAACTTTTAATGTATACTGCTAATCAAAACTTGCGATAATGTTCTGCTAATGAACTTGTCAAGTGTTCTGTTAATGGCTGCGAAAAAAATCGCACCTATATTAATTTCGCAATCCCAATACTTCTCTCAATCTACTTCTTCCTCACAATTCCAATGAAAGTCATCTACATCCTTTTTCACGTCACAGTAACCCTAGCAAACGTCATACGTCCTGGATTCTCAGCCCTGAAACCGAACGTACTTAAGCAATCCATCCTTGACACACAAACAGAAATACCAGTACTTGAAAATGAGGCAGATTTAACACCTTCTTACTTGACCAAGCACAAATTGATCAGGATCCAAAATCCACCTTCATTTGTTATTGAAAAAGAGTTAGCATCTCGCTTTATCGATGATTCATGGGTTCCTCCAAACGATACTAATTCTCAAACAACATCAATCCCAACTGAGTTTACTCAAATTGATTACTCGGAAGCGGAATATGATGACGTTGAATCAGAATGGATACCGTTGGGGCCAATACGGAAGAATGAGGCAAGTGGAACGGCTACCTACACCCAATCTTGGTCTTTGGGGCTTTCAGTTGCCAACAGTCATGCAATTAATCCTACCTTAACGGTCTTTTATACCATGTCTCCCAAAATAACAAGGGGAATTAGCTATAGTAACTCAAACGGAGGGTCTATCAGCTGTGACATACCTGCAGACGGGAAGTTACAATTTCAAGCCAAGGCATGCTCACTTAGAGTTCGTGGATTGAAAGCCAGAACAATCAGAATCGTCAAAAATTTATGGGCTACCAAATTAATATTTGAAAAGTATATCGGTCAACATCCCGGGTTTGTGCCAACTGACCAAAATGTTGAAACAGCCTGTGTTACCGACCCGGAGTTTTTTATCTATAATGAAGATAACTGAGTTATTCATCCTGCTTATTGAACAGAAATAAGGGTTGGTTTCAGGTGAAAATGGTCTTTGAAATCATCTGATATATTTTATACTAGTGAATCAAAGGTAGACATATATTGATTGTGACACTAGCTTCAAGAGATAGATATTAATGTTATAGTTTCTAGCCGTCTCGCCTACTTCTACAAGTATGTTGTATATACAAAATTTTGGTAGGGCTATTGTTTCTAATTTTGAAGTATTTTAGGTAAGTTTAGGAGAGTCAAGTTTTTTTGCTACAATAAAAACAGCGATGATCAAATTACTGAGTGTCAATCAAACACGATAAAACGAACCATGAAGCCAGTAATAATTATCATTGCAGGAAATAATTATAGATCGTTCTTTTTCAGTATTTCCTTATACCGAAGATATATTTCAACAGACAATATTCCATTGTGACAATTTATTATAAGCTGGCCTAAAATTAAATTCAATTGACTGAAGTTGGGCCTTATACAAAATTAAAAGGTACCTTCTCACGTTACATAAAATATAGTAAGGCTTCTTATGCTATTGGCCGGGGGATATTTTTTAAAACGCTTTTTATTTTCGTTAGATTAGAGGTTCTAAACTGAAAAAAAAAAAAAAAAAAAAAAAAAAAAAAAAACTGTTGAGACCATCTACGATGAGCGGGATATCTGGTAGGAGAGGGACTTCAAAAATCGATAGTTTGCCAATTAGCGGAATTGTGAGATCAACAGCGTTTTCCAATAGTGAAGATTTTTCAGGATCCAATTGTTCATTGAAGATGTAGCTGTACAGTTCGAAGATTACTAAAGGCCAGTTAGCCAGAAGGTTATTCAGACCGGGATCTGCTGCATGTTACAGGAGATCTTCTAATTGTATCACATACAGAGATACACGAATATTTTGTAAGGCGCATCATCTGATTCGAACATACCCATGTGTTTCTGGTCCAGTTTCTATAAGTACAAATCATGGAAAATATTTTAGGAGACAATCACACTACCATGCCAGCGATTTCAACCTACAAACACCAGTGATGGCCTGACTCTTGTGTGTTCCTGACAGGAAGAATAATAAGAGGTGTGCATCAGGTGACATCAGGTGACATCAGGTGACATCAGGTGCTGGCGTGCACGTGGACACAATTACCTCGTGGGTGCTTATCAATAAAAGATGTATTTTGGGCACTTAGCATCCACAGTTATTTCCCCTATTAGTAAACGGTTCAGCATTGAAAAAAATCCATTGTTGTGAAAAGCGCAGATGTAGGAGGGGAACCCCTCCATGTGTTAGACAAACTGTATTTGTGGTCACTAGATAATCCTATATGCTAGCAGTATCCCCTCCCGTTAGTGACCCCGGCCCAACGGTCAGAATATTATGATAACTTACGTAAATGAATGATCAAAAAGTGGCGTCGTAAGACCAAAAATAAAAATTCACTCAAGTTGACATGGTCGATTTGCAGGTTGTGTTATCAGCAGAAACAAGGGCGAAGTACAAGGGCCAAATTCGGCTGAGGGTGGAACTGGCGACCCTAGGCATGGGAACAAACCTCATTAGTTGGATAATTAGGATATCTAAGTTCCAGGGCTTAGTATTGCTTGGTAAATGGCCTAGTTATGTCCCTGGATGGTTGCTGGCCAAAATCGGCTTTAGAGAAACCCTCTTTTCTTTTAGGGTATAAATCCATCCACAATAACCACATGAGGAGTTGAGACCACCCCTGTCTAGGATCAAACTTTATTTGAGTTTGTTTGGGGAATAAAACCGATGTGAGCCACAGTGGTTACCCTGGTGGGAACAACAAAACATTCCATTCCCGTACTTGTACAGAAGAACCAGCATGACTACCATCTGTCAATGTGTACAGTTTGTTTCGGAGGGGAGAAGTGTCACATTGAGTTTCTTACATAGATAGCACTTTGCTAATTTACGATGTCAACTTTTCTCCACATTTTAAGTGAATAAAAAGGGTGATGGCATGCATCAGGGCTACGTTACAGACAACCAAGGCCCTGGCTAAAATATAGATCTAGTCGACTACTAGACTAGTTGACAAGTCTTGTAGTTTTCGAGTTTTCTAATTATGTACATGTTTAAATTGGTAGCTTGTAGCTTTGTAGCTTTACAGCTGAGTTTTTTTTATTAGTATTGCATTATTCATTATTCTATAAGTCTATAATCATATCGTCGTTATTCCACAAACTGGGATGATGCAGCATAGTGTCAATGTATTTAACCATCGTTACTGAACCTCCTGAACTTGAATTTCCGGACATTCTTGAATTTGATGTATTCCACATTGGATTTGAAAGAATCCATAATCAGCCCAATGGATGAGCCTCTGCTGCTTGCGGCAGATCCGACATTAGAGTTGATATTGGATTCGTTTGTAGACCTACTGTTGTTCCGCAGGTACGACTGCTCGCCTAATTCGTGGTCATCTTCTATAATCTGGTCATGATAGTATTCGGCGGTACTATTACTGCGTTTAGGTTGGTCCACCGGAATCGTATCCGGGGAAATAATCTCTGACTTTCTTCTGTATATCACTGGCACCGCCTGCGATGCTTCTTGTTCCGATGCAATCTTGGCACGTACATGACGGGTGAACTCGTTATACAAGTTATACAAAATGTCATCACAAATTAATCTCCGGCACCTCTTGATGGTCTTGATATCCGGGCATAACTGCTTCTCTAATTCTTGCTTGATGCTATATGGTAAGTTGATTTCGTTACGAGCTTCGGGTGCCAAGAAACATGTGTGAATTTCTTTCCATGTTTCCTTGGAAGGTTTGGCAAGAAATGAATCGATGGTCACCACAAACTCCAAATTCTCTAAGCAGTGAATGCTCGCAAGGTATTCCATGAATTTTGCTCTGGTGTAGAAGGTCTCATTTTGTTCGCTGGTGCCTCTATCAGCCAAGAGCTCATCAAGAGTGGGTATAAGTTGTACCGAACGGCTCTTATTGATTTTGTAGTTAAGAATCGTGGACGTACTCATCCGATCAGTTCTAACTTATATATAATAACGTCACCAAAAAACGTGGTGTGGTGCGGTCTAATATCGGTCGGATGGAAATGATGAATCAACTTATAGTAAAATCCCCTATAATGTAATTTGTTGATTAAATATTTGTCTATTATCCAATTTTTTAGATGGAAAAACCGTTGTATATATATATATATATATATATGATGATCTCATTGGGGCAGGGAACGGTGGCCGGTAACAATGGGTGGGGTCAAATGCAGGTTAATCTATTCATCTGAGGCTAATATGCACTCGTCCCAATTGGGAACAACGTTGCTGAAATTTGCGCTTTTGCTGCATGCACCTAACCTGCAAATAATTTTTTTTTTCTTACTCCTCTGGTTTGTCACAACTGTCTCTCCCCTCCAGAACTCGAACCCCTCTTGATCCTGTTACGAGGACAGTGATTTTGACGGTTTACAAGATCCTTGACAATAGACGATATCATCTTACTATTTTCATTCATTCAGCAAATCACATCTACTTAATATTCGTAAAATGGATGTACTTAACCACTCCATGTTTAGTTCGCGTCTCATATAAAATTTACCCTGTACACAAGACCACTATTGCTTTTCAATGTCTCACTCGGTTCAGTGTATCATTGGTTGCCCTCGAATCTGGTTTCTACCCGGCAACGGATCAACCTGACGGTGCTTAGTGGCCATAGTTCCGGCCCGGAACATCATCATGCCACCACAACTAGGTAGTTCTTGCCCACCCGGCCTTTGCTATTACGCCATCTTCATGTTTACTGTGGTGGTTATTTTACTTGTTGTCAGTTGTAGCGATTACGTAATTTTTGTCACTTCCAAGAACGGCCAGTGTGTTATTCTAGCAATAAAATCAAGGCCATGCCCTCCACCAAATCTTCTCTCTTCTAACCATGACTCCACCACCTGTTATTTTTCGGGTTGTATTGGCTACCCCAAGTTCCTAACCATTGTACAACTTTAGTCTGTTCTTACAAAACTTAACCTTCGGTCTTTTTAGCCTAATGCCTATCCTACTACGGTCTAGTTCCCGCATCCAACTTGCGCACGAGGCAACGGATAATGGATGCAAATCTCTCTCCACTTACGCCAACGTTAGAGCAATCTGCGGTACCGTAAGATCTCTTGTGGTTTTTGACGTTCCCTGGCTTCCCCAAAATTACCCCACTAACTTCAAGCATCTGAACAATACATATATCCGCAGAAAAATTTTCATCATCAAAATTTATACTCTTAAAGGACCTCTTCGGCTTTCAAATACCTTATTTGTATGACTCGGCATCGGCAAC
This sequence comes from Suhomyces bribrorum, assembly GCA_030561385.1. NCBI lineage: Eukaryota > Fungi > Ascomycota > Pichiomycetes > Serinales > Debaryomycetaceae > Suhomyces > Suhomyces bribrorum. Next base: position 50,090 of record JAKTXG010000063.1, on the reverse strand, counting down.
TACGTTTTTGGCATAGCTTGGCGTTTACACTTGGATGTGAAATATTTTGCTTTCCTTCTTCACATGTTATTTGCATTCTATACAAATAAAATTCTTTTGCAAATTCAAGGGTTAATGATCCCCGAAAGTATTACCTCGTTAGGACAAAAAACTTGAAATCTCTGGGGTTCGTCCCACCTCGTGAACACTCTTTACCACTCACTTCGTACCCCCGGAATGCCCTACAGATGTACTTGTAAGTATTACTCTTGCACTATTCATGGCGGAATCAGATCATAATTCACAAAAACGGAATTACATGCCTCATAATATTTGACAGGTGCCCCCACTTTGGACTATACATTGGTGGGGGCTACCCACTTGATCAATTTTTCAAAACATTTTTCAGGCGTTTTTCTTGTTTTACTCGAACAAATGTAAAGCACTTGAATGCGCAAAATCTCGGTTGTTTCATATTTAGATCTGGTCGCTGAAATCCGATCCCCCTTCTCTCTTTTGATACAGTACCAGTTGCTTCAGAGATTTACTGGCCGGATATGTGATTTTTTATGCCAAAGTTATCGTACGCAATGATTTGCGATCTAATAGCCGTACATGCCAAGATGGCCCATAAGTGGTCAATTTAAGCGACTCCCACAATTATGTGGTAGCTCCATAAACTGTTCACACTGCTGGACACCTACTATTGAAAATTCAAATATTTCCCACTTGAAAAAAAAAAATGGAGTATTTCAACTAGTCAAATTAATATTCAACTAGTCAAATTAATATTCAACTAAAGAACTGAAGAAATATACGAATTTTGAATATTGATGGCATCACCCACATCAGCAGTTATGACATAATAGTGTTTAGGCTGAATGATCAATTCCAATATTTGCAGGATTCAAACAAAACTCACCCTTGTTTCACCCAAGTCTATGATACCTTCGACTTTCCTCATTAGCATGTCGCTTAATGCACCAAAGACCACATCTGGCTCCCTATCTCTATTTGTCTAGGTTCAGTGGTATTTGGTTTTCGCATTTTGCCAATTGTGTGATCTGTTTTAGGAAATAAGGTTGATGCGAAAAACCTTGACATCTCAGTAACTCATTACAAGTATAAAGTGTAGCATTGGTAACAATACTCATTGATAGTTCGTAATCCCAATAACTATCATTAGTACCACCTGGGCTTCATATCTACCAGAACTTTGTTGTGAAATTTACCACAAATAAATTGCTGCAAAAAAGTTGCCATCACATTTATATAGCTACAGAGGCAAGTAGTATCTATAAAAACTTTTGAAGCTCACCTTAAACCATAGAATATAAAGATGAATGTCAATTATCAAACCACTAATCCCAAAGAGATTCTATTGAATTACACTGTTGATGGCGAAACGGCAACTATAAGGTTTGGAGATATAGACCAAAGCCTAGTTGCCAATATCAATCTGGCTATAGTACACGGGTTCTCCATCGGAGCTTGCGGAATTCTCTTATTAATATTAATCTTTTTCAATATTAAAAAGAAGAAAACCCCCATGTTTATATTGAACTCAGTTACACTCGCTGTTTCAATAATCAAGTCCGCTACGACCTTGGTTAGCGTTTTAGGTCCACTTTCAGCTCCATCGTTCGTTTTCACCGGTTTGGTGGATCACTCTTCTATTAGGGACTATCATATTACTATTGCTTCAAATGTTTTTCAAGTAATCCTTATCTTACTTGTTGAAATGACAATGTGTTATCAAATATTTGTGGTATTCAAGTCACACAATATTACGGGTTTGGGATACGGCTTAACAATTGCAGCAGGTATTTTGGGTGCAACCCTGGTTGGTTTTTATATCAACAGTACCATTGATACTGCTAGATTGTATCACAGTCTCATTTCAGGTACTCTGATACCTTCTTCAGCACGTTCCACTTGGTCTACAAATCTCCCCAATATACTTTTCGCAGCTTCTGTCAATGTTTTTAATCTCATCTTAGTGACAAAATTAGGACTTGCTATTAGAACAAGGAGATACTTGGGGCTCACGCAGTTTGATGCTTTCCATGTCTTATTTATTATGTGTTCCCAAACCTTACTTATTCCTTCTATTTTGGTAATTATTCTGTATGCAATTGATAGTTTAAAGAATCCAACTTTACTAGCAGTTGCAATCAAACTAGTCGTGTTGTCACTTCCATTATCTTCAACTTGGGCCCTGATTGCAAATGACTCTCCCAACTTGAAGAATCTGACTTATGAATTCATTGACTCATCTTCAACGAGCTCCTTCAAATCCAGAATCTCCGACGAACGTACATTGATGAGCGGATCATATCCAGAAAAATGGGCTGATAATACCAATTCTATAGCTGCTTCTTCTGAATCGGCAGTTAATCCTGACGTACCAATGACTCCTCTAACAAGGGCGGACGAAGAGATCTTAAGAATTCTTGGTGATGGAGGCTTTGTGGTGGAAAATAGCCATCAAGTTAAACCACAGGTTTAGAGAACTGCAATGATTCTGTTCGACTACTTCTTTCGCATACTATATTTGTACGGAGCTATTTTATAGTAAATATTTCACTTACTTAATTAACGTTATATTTTATTTATAGTACTGGGAAAACCCATTTGTAATCTTGTTCTATTTGGGTGCTAGTAATACACTTTTGGTTTATTCGAAAAATATGAGAGAAAAATGGCTTTACTTAATTAATACAAAGTTCAATCACCAAAGTAACAAAGTAAGTTTGGATTTCAATAGAATATATATTGGGTTGGTAATGATAAAATACATTTGTGGATGCAAAAAGAGAGGATGCCGGTCCCAGGAATCGAACCTGGGTTTGTTCGGCCACAACGAACTGTACTAACCACTATACTAGACCGGCGCGTTTATACTAAAAAATTTTGATGTAATTATATACAGCTTTCAAGTAAGTCTGCCTAGTCCCTTGTAGAGAACTTCAACATCAAGGAATTGTGGTGAAACTATTTGTGTGACCGCAGCTTTTTTTTATTAAAATTGTATAAAGCAGACAAAATTTTATCAGTATGCTGCAAGACAGTACATCGCTTACTTTGCCTCATATTTTGACTCATGATGGTTTTCGGATGAACCAAGAAGTCATTGAAATAAGAATTTTGCAGACAGATAATCTACCAAGAGACTCTTCAGGTCTTAAAGATCATTAAGAAAGTTGATTGCATATATAACTAGTTTTCAATTTTTGAAGAAAAATGGAGGGTTGGCCGAGTGGTCTAAGGCGGTAGACTTAAGATCTACTGGACAGTGTCCGCGCGAGTTCGAACCTCGCATCCTTCATTATTTTTTGCAATTTGTCAAGGATAATAGTTTCATAAGTTCTAGTATTAGGGCTCAGGAGCTGGTTTGGTGCTTTAGTATAATTTGTGCATTTTTTTCGTGCAAGATTGGTGTGGAAATACGAACAGAATCAGATTTTGTTGTGATTTTTTTTAGTTTATTAGTTCAAGCTAGAACACAAGTACACTGAATAATTCGAATTCTGTGGGTACCAGCCAATAAATATTTGAATTAAGCTCCATTATAGCAGACAATACTGAAACACTATTACAAGACGGATTACTGCTTGACGTAGTCTATATTAAGAAGATAAAATACATTCGACTCGTAGCCTATTCTATGCGCTCCAAATATAGTGGTGGAAGGCACAGCAAAATCGTAAAATAGTGTGATTAGAATTAGTTTGCTTTGGCGATCGAGATTTAATCCAAATTAATATGTCCCTTCACCGTGTTACTGTAAATATTGGGCTGAACCTGTATTTGTTTTTAGGTCAAGAAGCTAGATTTTGCACCCATTCAAATCAAGGGTCTGAAGCCAAAAACAAAAAAGTACAGTAGTGGGACCTGCAACCTTTATTGTTGGGTTCTTCCTCCCCTTTTTCTTTATTCAATATTTTAGCCTGTATCAAATATGGGTTTTCGATCTCATCTCTAAGTTTATTACTGTTTTCAGATACACTGTCACATAAGTATATTGCACCAAAGAAACCTTGCTATACCAAATAAACAAAATTTTTTGGGAATAAAACTGCAGATACTCTAAACACTTACATATTCAACCTATCGTATTGTCTTCTCGTAGCTTCAAAAGCCTCTTCCACACTTTGATTCTCATATACTCACTTCTCACCTCCCCCATCTTCCCCAATAATTTCCCACAAAATGCCAACCCCCACTACACAAACAACCTGGATCAATACTGTCAGCTGATTCCAACTGAAAACTACCACCACTATCCACTATATCTCCAACGTCGTTTCCTTACCTTGTGGCTGCAACTGGTCCTCTGTCTATCTTGTCTCGTGACCCACTGCCCATCTGGCGCACTACACTACCAGATCATACTAACAGTATCCCTAGTCCTATTATGGTAGCAGAGCCGGTCCAGGCGACCCTTCAAACTCTCGAACACTTCTACAACCAGGCAGCCGACTTTGTGTCCAGCCAGAATGTCAAAATTGCCAATTCAAACTACGCCGAAAAACTCGCCCAGTGGAACCCTTTCTCGATGGCAAACCAGGGAGACCATCCCATAGTTAGAGGCGCCCCGAAGTCACTATGGGACCGTGTTCAAGAGAACGTCACTGCCAGACGGATATGTGTTTCTGTGCTTACCATTGGGCTAGGAACATCGTATTTCTTGTGCTCCAAGAGAGTCGGGCTCAATCCAGCGCCTCGGTCCAAGAGAAGAGCCCCCAAACTAGCCAATGGCGCCCGAAGAGACGTGGTGCTTATTGTGGGGTCGCCCACCGAGCCATTAACCAGGTTGATTGCCCTTGATTTCGAGAAAAGAGGCATCATTGTGTACTTGACCATCTTGGACGAAAAGGACCATAAGTTCGTGGAGTCCAATCCCATTACCGATGATATCAACTATTTCAATTTGAGAGACAATGCCAACTTGGAGGCCCAGTTGGGAAAATTCCAGCAGTTGATGGAATTGCCGGTGGTTCCGTTCCCTGGAGCCCAGGCCCATAATTTGCGCTTGGTTAGTGTGGTGTTTACCCCTAGCCTTTACTTTCCAGCTGGTCCCTTGGAGAACATTAGCCCCGGAACGTGGGCTAAAATCAACGAACGAATCTTGATGTATACCACACTTCTCTCTTCGGGATTGATAAATTTGATTCGGGCCCAAAAGAGCAAAACCATTTTGATTAACCCAAACATTATCAGCTCCTTAAGTATGCCCTACCATGCTCCAGAAACATTGTACCAGAACACCATGAAGCATTTGTTCACGGCCTTGTCTCGTGAAATTGGTCCCCAGGGATTATCTGTGACTCAAGTGAGACTCGGTAACCTTCATATATCTAACCAGAACCGTGCTTCGGGTCTGAAGATATCCAATATGGTCAATTCTGAGATCAGAAGCTGGGATCCTCTGATTAAGGATTTATATGCCGAAAAGTTTTCCAAGACTGAGTTCAAGAGTAACCCTATTAGAGCTTCTGGTGGCAAGGGAACAAGCTTAAAGGAATTGTACCACGTACTATTTGATTTGACTTATAGTAAGACTAAAAACTCCTCCGTGGTGTACTGTGGTGCTGGAGCCAGATCTTATGACTTGATAACTAGCATATTTCCTGATTCATGGATTGACTGCTTTTTAAGATAATCTCCTGGCAATGGGACATTTGCTACACCGAAAATAAATTGGGTGCAAAAATGAATACAACCGCCTGTTACACCACAAATTGTGACTATATCGGCCATTAGACCCTCACAGATTTGTGTTCCAGCTCGATGAACTGTAAGAAACCCTTGAACTTGACAACAATCATCATTAAGACGTCAGATTAAACACCACTGTCTCAGCCAGCCTCTATAAAAGGTTGTTTTCGCAGCCAAGTCTGCCGATTGACATTATACTCTGTCATAATTAGGGTTACCACAAGTGAATATTTGTAAATATTTAATGAAGAATTAAACATTCAGTCCTAGTTTCTGCCTGGCTAGCTCTTAGTAGATGACAGTGCCATGCTCTAATTTGTATATTCAGCTTGATGGAAATAAAATTATAATGCCAGAACACGTGACGCAACAGGACAAGAAAAATAACACAGCATTACCCGGATACAATCCAAGTACTTGTCAGTCTTTGTTTGCTCTCTCATCTCTCAATTCAGATCCTCTAATCAATATTAACTAATATAACTCTTAGAGGTTGCAGCCCTAATGGCTTTGTGTCACCACATCTCGTGGTATACGCACTACCTAAAATTTTCACTATAAAAGGAACCAGTTCCCAGTTATTTTTCTTTACGTTCATAGTCGAAGATTAGTTATCGAAGCTTACACAAAGATCTAGAATCATTTATGCTTTGGGGAAAGTCTCCGGCCGCCTCTGCGGAAACGTAATGCTTTCATGAAATCATTTGACATGTCAGTTGTCTTGATTACTCTAAAGGCCGGGTTCCAATCCTTTATGTCAACCGTGGTCAACATTGTTAACCTGTTTTGGGTCTTGTCTTCAAATGGAGCTCTGGCAATGTACCAGGTACTGGCTAACGGAGCAGTTCTGCGGGTACGAGTGGAAATCTATGATGATCTGGCATGTCACCTTCCTGGTTTGGTATATTCCATGACTGGTGTTAGTTTTACTGTCGGCAACGGGGTTTTGTATCCTAAACGAAAGATATTACTAGTGGTCGATGATTCGGCTAACCCAATGGAGCTTACTCTTGGCCTATGAACGTCTCCAAGCCTCAACTGATGGTCGTGCTTTTGAAAGCAATGGCCTATCGAGTGTGTATAGTCAAATATACTAGGCTTTGCAACCTCTGGAGAGGTTGAATATTATTTATAAAGGTGATATATGATGAAACATCCAAGCAAACATAGAGTCAAGCTCTGATATTATGTTCACTGCCTGGAAAAATGGCGGGTTCATGATAAGGACGAGAGTTGCAATATTTCTGAATCACCTTGATAAATAGTATTACCGACGTTTCGTAAGCCATAGTAAGCTTGTTGGCCGCCTAAGTCAACTGGAATAAACTCCAGGATTATATAATTGCTCTTATTTTTCTCTCTTTTCGAGCCCACAAGGCAGCAAGGTTAACTACTAGTATTCCATATTACGTAAGGGCTTAGTAATAATATTAACATACTATATAATACAGATGGACAGATCCATAGAAAAGAAGAATAAATAAACAACGACAGCCAGAATCACAACTTAAGCAATTGGAAGCGTACTAATAAATCCACACTAAATAGATTGTTAGGAATTGATCGATAGCTTCACGGTGAATACTTTGCACTAGTCTATAACAGTGTAAGTTCTCAAAAATAACAGCAGACTTGGACTCCAGTTGCCATCCAATAAACGAATTATGTTTGGTAATAAATGCTCTCGTATCAAGAGCTAACTAAGTTTGATTCCCAGTCAGCTACTCTACATGCCAATGACTTGTTAATGCACTTCCTCCCCCATTGCTGCTGTTACCCAGTAATTCCATGGTATACAAGAGCAATGTGGTTCCCATATTCACCCAATTCCAAAACTGCCATGGATGCACCACAATGACAAAAGGATTTTCTGAAGTATTCCAGAACCCCCATATCGTCATTTCCGTTCCTAATTCCCCGTTATACAGCAACATTAAATGGGTGTATACCACTATTATTATGCAAGGAGAATAGGCATAGATTAATCGTATGATGGTCGAAGGTGGTTGGTTATGAGGAGGTGTAAGGCGGAATGACTTCTTACGGCTAACTCTGGGGGTTCGTTCCTCCTTTGGTTCTCTTGGTTCCATCAATTCTGTAGGTTCCTTCAAATCGGTGGATTCTTTCAAGTCTTTTTGATTTGATGTTAATTCTGACAAGTCTCTTTCGAGGTTTAAACTTGTTCTGGAAGATTGACGAGATCTTACCAAAGGAGGAGTTCTTGGAGGCGAAACGGTGGGATATGCTGAGCTATAGTACAAAGAAGGAATAATCTTTGTGGCAGCGTAGAACACCCCAATTCTATAGGCCAAATTGAGTAGAATAGGCAAGGTGAGCTTCTGTAACGACATGAGTAAAAATTCCCATATCGTTTTGAAAGAAACAGGTAAGTTTGAAGCCAAAAAGGGCAAGAGCTCCAGGATAGGATTCAAAAACTGTGGAGATAGATTTGGAATTTCATTCTTTAAGTTATAAGTTGCTTGAGTGAATAAAGACGTAAGAGACTTGGTTGCTTCTTCTGACAAAATAGGGAAGGTCTCATAAATACATCTCACCACATAGGCGAACAATAGCGAGCTTTCAATGATGGAACCTTTGCCGGAGACGATTCCAAATAAGCTAATTCCACCAGTAAGGGTCAATAGCGAGCCGAGTAAGGATGCACTGATTATATCGATGGTGAAAGGGAACACATAAATTCGGTAAAGCATAGAAATCGATGCGGTGATGATACATCCACTTCCAATAAGGGATACTATCAACCAACTATCGGATTTATACACAGTGAGCCAATTGATTGTCTGGCCAATTGCCTGAATAAGAAGGAGAGAGCAGAATCCTTCCAATATGGTAATGATTGGTGTAGAATTAGTAAGGCATAGTCTCCATATGTAAATGGGAGAGAATGGGTTGATTACCTGAGAATTGGTGGCCGGATCGGTGTAATAGGACAAAAATAATGTGAGTATACTTGGGATCAAGAAATGTTGCATGTAATATAAGCCCAGGATCCAACGGAAATACTTTGACTTTCGGGTGAAGAGTCTGATGGTGGTCAAAACAAAGTATAGCGAGAAGGTGGTGAAGGAGTAGGCCAAGCCACAAGTGATTCCTCCCACATCAAATGCTATTGGTGTTGTTAGGATAATAAGAATTAGGTAGATTGTGGAAAGGACGGCCCGTAGAACCCGGACGACCTTGTAAGGAATAAGCATGACACTTTAATTGGAGATACTAGTCAAGTAATTTGGGGCAAATGGACAAAGCCCAAAGAAAACAAGATAAAAATCAACAATAGTCCACACTATGATACCAGGAAAGCTGCTAGCGAAAAGAAGCTGCAATTACACACGAGTAAAGAGACCGATAGTAGTGAAAATGGTCCAAAAAGCCTGAGGCTGCCTGCAAAAACGACAGATATGGGCAGAAGTGGTTCGTGTAAATACCCTGAAAATGGCAGTTCTTTGGCGGGTGGAGGATTGCTGGGGGGGCGATGGGGTTTTTTTGGGAATAGATATGGAGGGCCTGTTGAAAGGGCGGTACCGCTGAGCCAGAGACCCGGGGAGAACAACAGTTAAGGATGGATGTGGCGATGTTAAGAAGGCCGTGGAGGGATACCTAGTGGTGATTAATTTTTTTTTTTTTTAGGCGTGCGTGTGGTAGAGATAGTGACAGGTGTAGCGAGAGTGGACCTAACATCCCCGGCAGGTTTACGACATGTGTAGGGCGAGCTACAAGGCACTGGGTCGCTACTTGTGGGTACTGGTGCAAGCTACTATATCTGTCGCCATCTCTTCAATACTATTTACTATTGCTTGCCACCAATACGGTCAATGGTGGTGCTCTACACTGGTAATCTCGTTTTTCTGGCACCAGGACCCGCCGGTGTTGTCATGGAGAGGCGTCCCTAATTTTTGGTCGCACAGCGATGTAACCACAGCTACCATGGCCCCGGAAAAAAATGCTTCGCGGTAATCTATTGTCTTCTCATGAAGGCTGGCCTATTGACAACCAACAATACCGCCAGCACACCTGAGTGTTGCCAGCATTGTCTAAGAAAAAATCATGTCCCTTGAGTTCTGGCCTTTAGTGGGCCTCGGTATGTTAGCGGCATTACCAGTAGACTAGCGTCTGAAAGGCCTTGGAAACTGAAAGGGCCTGATTTCTCTGGACCCGAAACGGTGAAATTAGACCAAAACGGAAACTGGTAGTATGATAAAAAGAAACATGTAGTCAAGACGACTCGGTGGAATGGGTATTCGGTGTTAAGAGACTTTAAGAAAACCAATGTGAATTCTTTTGATTGGAAAATACCTAATGCAAGACGTTGGTATCGGAGAAGGTACACCTTAAATTATGTGTTGATTTTAGTATAAAAACTATCTTTATAATCGATCTAGCAGATTCTTTTACTTGGTAGAGAGAACGTATACATTAGATGGGTCGTTCAGAGAAGTTTGATTTTCAACTGAAATTACCATACAAACTACCATTACATCATTACTACAAAGATACTAATCTAGAGATTTCTTTTACTGTATTAGGATCGAAAATGGCACAGCCATGAGATTGGCATTTCAAAGTTTGTATGAATCTAGCGTATTGTTTGAACCATCTCCAACGGGCAATGCATTAGATGTATATTTTGAAGTGTAGAGTGGGTAAATTTGTGTTGAGCTTTCTTTAAAAATTACCATCACAATAGATCTAGCGAATTATTGACTGAGCTAAAAGAGTGGATACATGAAAATGGCAATTGTAGACTTGCGTTGAGTTATTTCTACATATCTGGTAAAATTGGGTGAGACAGCTCAAGATGATTTTTGTATCAAACTTAGAACAAAAATATACTAGTGCTGTTATTGAATTTTTGTTCAGAATGGACCATTGCATCTGAGATTTGGGCAAGGTGGTCCACAACGTATTTACACTTTAGTAGGTGAAAACAACCAGTGTGGTATTATAGGAATTTTTTGTGTAATTTTGAAAGTTTTGAAAAATTTATGAAAAACTAAAATAATTACTTCAACGACAAACGACTGTTGAGAATTCAAGTAGCTATCTATGGATTACTGGAATCATTTTCGATAATTCAGTATAGACAGTGAAAATGATCGGAAAAGAAGAATTAATCACATTAAATTTACCTAGCAGATGCAGCCACACTTTAACAAAGCCGTTCAATAATTAACACTATAAGATATATTTGATAGATGTGGTGTAAGATCGTTATTAAATTGTTGCAAACCACAAATTTTGTATAATTTTGTAATCATCACCCTGAGTGGTTAAAATCCAAAGGCAACCCCAACTTTTGGCTCTACATCGGCCTTCCTAAATAAAAGCAACTACTGACTAGAGACTAAGGGCCAAATGGCATATCTAATAAATTAATTTAATCACCCATCAATCTCCTCAGTACTTTTTGTACCAGTTATAGTAAGTACTCCCACCAAACGGCATAATTGACCCATCTTTGGCTTGATTGTGTCTCATTGATTGTGTCTACATGTTTAACATTGAATTGCTGCGAAATCACAAACCGTAAAGAACATCACCCAAACCGTGAAAGAAAGCAACCAAAAGGCAACTTTTGGACCATTATCCAGCTTCAGTCCCCCTTTTTACTTCTCCCTTCCTTCTCTTTTCTTCCTTTTCTTAGTTTTCACTTGATCTTTCATGATCTCAATTGCCTCTTCTTCCACTTCTCAGATCTCACTAAATGCGTCATTTGTTAAGGCTTTACCCACAATTTTCCCAGCATTTTTCGATCCACTTTGATCAACTTTGGCACATTACCTTCTATCACTTCTTCCAGTTTGCACTTCTTCTTTTTATTCTTCTTCTTCTTCGTTATTTCTGCTGTTTTTGGCACTTTTGGTTCTTCGTCTTCCCCAGGTTAATTAGCCGTTTTTCCTCACCCATCGATGCCATCACATGATCTCATCGACTTTTTGCTCATCTCTATATCCTTTATACTTCATGGCCAGACAAAAGAGACGTAGTAATGCCGGGGTTCGGGCCGATACCGCGGAGCCCAAGAGGCAGAAACAGAAGCATGGCCGTCAGAGCCTTCGGTCTGTCACAAGAACCACCAGAAGAGGCCCTGCCAAACAAGAGCTAGATGCAGATGAAGCAGATGATGAAATACTTCACAACAGCGAACAAGAAGATCACGAGGACAACAATGACCAAGATGGACCAGAAGATGAGAAGGAAGAGGAGTCGGGAAAAGCATACTCGGCGCTCTTGACTCTCTTGAAGACCGATCATCCTGTGAAGAGAGTGAAAAAGTCCACCAACATCCAGACAAGTACCCAGAAATCTGTGGAAACCGAACAAGAACAGTACAAGGACGAAGAATTAGCAGGTGTGAACATGGACGCCGAAGAAGATGTTGAGGATGATGCTGACGAGGATGAAGAAAACGAAGACCAAGATCAACTAGACGAGGACGATGCGCTCACAATCGAAAACAACCCATTTGAAGCCCACTTTAACTTGGTTGCGGACGAGTTCATCGATGAGCTGGAGAAGTTGGTGGTCAAGGAAAACGAAAAATGGAACGTTTCGGCCCGCCAGATCATCTCCAATTATTCTTCATTGGTATCTGTTCCTCCAGGAAAGCCCCTCCCCACCCCAATTGCACAAACAGATGGCCCACGGAGCATGAAGGATTTCAGATTGAAGAACAGGGTGCTCGAAGCATACGAAAATTCTAATGCCTCTCAGTTGAACCAATTGGATTCGAAACTAGCAGAAGCCATCTTTAACTACCAGGACGTCAGTTTCTCGTTCCAATCATACAAAAACGACAAGCACAGAACCCTATATGCCTTGCATGCATTGAATCATGTTTTCAACACTAGAGATAGAATTCTAAAGAATACTGCCAAATTGAAGGCCCATGCTGAGTCCAAAAACAACGATCAAGAGTTAGAAATCCGCGACCAGGGGTTCACCCGTCCTAAGGTGCTTATTCTTCTTCCTACCAGAAATGCCTGTTACGAATTGGTCGAACTATTGATCAAATATTCTGGCAGTGAACAGCAGGAAAATAAAAAAAAATTCACTCTGCAATTCTACACCAACTCATCTCCTCCAGAAGGTAAACCTGACGATTTTAAGCATTATTTCAAGGGTAACAACAACGATTTCTTCTGTATTGGACTCAAATTTACCCGGAAAACCCTCAAGCTTTATTCCTCATTCTATGCATCCGATATAATTATTGCATCTCCAATCGGTCTCTCGATGATCTTGGATAACCCCGATAAAAGAAAGCGTCAATACGACTTTTTATCCTCGATTGAAGTATTGATTATTGATAGAGCAAACCAGATTGAAATGCAAAACTGGGATCATGTGTTGACTGTATTCAAATATTTGAATAAGATTCCTAAGGAGTTCCATGATGCTGACTTTTCCAGAATCAGAATGTGGTCCATCAACGATCAAAGTAAGTTATTGAGACAGAATTTGATCTTTTCGGAGTACATGACACCAAATATCAATAATTTATCAAGCTCCAAAAAGTCCCTTAACCTCGCAGGGAAGGTCAAGTTCCGTCCTATAGTGGACAGCTCGAACTCGATAATGAATTCGATCGGAATGAAGATCAAGCAGATCTTTCAGCGGTTTGATTGTGAAAACAACCCTCTTGAGGAAGCTGAATTACGCTTCAAATATTTCATCAATACCACATTGCCCTCGTTGATGAAGTCTTCGAGCTACACCAATGGTATCATGATTTTTATTCCCTCCTACTACGACTATCTCCGTATTAAACACTATATGAAAACATCCACCAAATTTTTATTTGGGTCATTGGATGAGTACAGCAGCCAATCCAAGTTGGACAGAGTCAGAAGACTGTTCCAGGATGGAAAGATCAAGATCTTGCTTTACACAGAAAGATTGCATTATTTCAGAAGATTTGAAATAAACGGGGTAAAAATGTTGTTGATGTACGGACTTCCATCAAACCCAATTTTCTATAAGGAATTGGTAAGATTTATTGGCAAGAGTATTTACAAGGGCGAGATCGATTTGGATTTAGCGGTGGTGAAGGCCATTTATTCCAAGTTAGACGTGGTTACATTGGAGAGAATCGTGGGAGGTGAAAGAGCCAGAGTGTTGAGTGGAGGAGTGAATGAGCAATATGAATTCAGATAATGAAGACAGGAGAAAAAAATAAAAAGAACTCGTTTCCTTGTATTTTCTACGTAATCACCCAACAGCAACTAGGGAACTTCGCTGTTGAGTATCTTTGGTTTCTGTCGAACTCAAATAATTTCAATATCCAACTGAGAACAAATTAACTCTCTAATAAAGTGTTTAAATAGCTCAAAGTACTAGGAAAGAAAGACTGTGAATGAACAAGCTATGTGAATAACTCATTAACGTATATATATGCGTTTCGTGTTTTCACACAACGGAATCGGTTTCGATTACATTTGTCTTCTAGCCTATGGATATATTGAATAGTAATTCAGTTTAGATAATATATTAAAAAGGTGCACAAATAAATTCTCAGTCATTATGTAGGACAAGCCTTGGTATAATCCAATCAGCAGCAACTGAGTTTAAAAAAGGTGTAATGAAGCCAACCGTAAAGCTATCTAGTAACAGTGAAATTGAGGTTATCAATAAGAGATCTAGAATAGGGCACCTAGCAATTCCGAAGAACTGTGGCTTAATATCTCCACCTATTGATCAAAGCATAAATTTAGGACCAAAGGATCTAATTATAAATCAATGTAGCACATTTCTTGTGACCCATCAAGATTGATGACAGGATGAATGTTACAAAAGCAATTATACTTAGAATTGAAGATTTAATGGTTATACAGACGATTCGCTTCATCAAACATTCTCTTTTAGGGTTTACGGAAACTCAGGCTTTATCAGAATTATGATGTCACTGAAGCTTATTGAAGATTTCAAATCATTTGGAACCATAAAATGGCCACTACCATAATTTTCTAGTATTTTACTTTAAAATTGTAGCACCATTAAAATGGTACTACCACTAAGTTATACTTCCGTTTTGGGTGGGTAGGAACATAACCGTATCGTATCTGTGCTACTATGTGAATTACATCCTCTTTTTACTCCTTTCAAGAGATTGCTATTTTAGTTCGGTTTATAGTTTGGCACTGCCACCTAGATACGATCGGTATTATGCATCAAAACCGTTAAACTGTAAGCGAGGGGGCTACACTGGTGTTGCTTATAGTTAACTTTACGAGATCAGTCACCATCTCCGGATGCTGAGGATAAGACACAAAATTCACAGTTTGATAAAGTGTTTAGAACACGTTGGTTAAAAATAGAGCAACTCTCATGGTTTAGTTTGGTTGATGCTTGGTGATTCATGATTTAGGACGCTGACCAATTGCTTGTACAGCTGATCTTTGAGGTGTAATGTAATTACCATCTACCTCCGAAAGACCCGCTAATTCCGTTAATTACAATTGAACTGATTCCTGATATCCGAAATGTTGTAATTGCAAGTATACTATTAACCTATAAGAAAATAAGCCTGGGGTGACCCCGGGTCTATTAACAGCAAGCTCTTGTTGCCAAATTAAGCCCCAATCTGAGGACTCTGCAATCTGCGCTTGACCTTTCATCCACTCAAAGGGTTCGTTGTCACGGCCAACCCTGACCGGTGTTGTATTGCTACGGCATTTGTGCATAGTGGTGCAAAAATACTATTGTGATCCACCCGGGCCTCATTTTGGTCACCACCTACGGGTATCGCCAGAAAGAGCCAATTTTCTGGCACCAAACAGTTTAACCATAATGGCACTCAACACGTCCAAGTGGAGTTTGGCAGAACCAATGCCACAGTGGCCACTATGACCACCAATCAAGCACTTAACGTGTTGAACGCCATGATAAAGCAGCCCAAAGCAACGTAGGGACTCAATCTCTCTCCGATACGGGCAAACTTCCAAAAGATTCCCCAAGCTCCCGTCTTTCTGTTGTCAAGGATGGCAGGAGCAGTGGAATGGACGTAAGTGCAGGTACAGATAAGCAACAAGATCACTTGGAGGAGCGACTGGAAGTTGAAAAGTGCCGACTAGATGTTAGTGGTGCCAGAGCACAGCGCCAGGGTGTCGTTTCCAGATACATACCATTTTGGGTGTGGTCAATGTTGTTTGTAGATTGATGTAAGTAGTGATGGTAGGTCACGTGATACGATCTTCCTGGCGCCCTTGGCAAGGACACGGGCAATAGTATGTGGCCTTGGTGGCTTCAAGGTCCTGTTGCACGTTGTCAGTATTATGCCGACACACACCGATACACACCTGCGGTTGTGGTGGCTGGTGGGTTGTAGACGAAAGTAAGATCATGTCACGTGAGCTCTATATAACCTGTTAGCTGAAGGTGGGAATAGTGGACTGTATAGCCGCTGGTCACGTGAGCACGCTAGTCAAGTTGACAAGTCGATAGAGGGTTTAGCTTATAGGGATTTCGGTAGATCATGTACTGGTGGAGTTTTGTCGTGTCACAAATAGTGGGGTTGTCTCATGACATGACTGAGTTTAATTTAACCAGCAGCAACAGACACATTTTATGGTTTAACACATTATACATTTTAGCACATGACATGCTGATGTCCTACCATGGTCGTCTAAAAGCTAGCACAGTGAAACCCCGCCTATATGCTATTATTCACCGACATTCTGTCTTGTCACTTTTAGCTAAGCTCTGCGACCATATTAAGGTCTGCGACATATAGCTAGTAGCCGTAGAACAGAACCACCGGAGATATCTATTGTCCAAAGTAGATCTTGTTCTGTATTTCGTTTCAGATCATCTATTACAATTGGAGAGTTTTCTAATAGTGGTAGCCAGGATAATTTGTTTGTTCTTAAAAAGTTTTTTTTTTTGTTTTACTTGTTCGAAGATTTCTATGAAGAAGAACCCCAAAGCTTAATTTAATATCGACAATTGTTATGGGGGGTAGCTCCAGAGGAAGACAATAGGAAAATCTGCCAAAGAGTGACCATTCAGATCACTCCCCAAGTAGGAAATCGTAGCATGGCAACTATATGAGAATAACTAATTTATTGGCAACGACGCAGAGGCCACCATGGGTTGTCTCGGTGAACCGACACTATTTAGGAAATCGTCTATTGTAACACGATCCCAGGCCATTGGCCCAAAATAGTAAATGCCCCTCGATCCTGTACTTATCGGCCGTTAGATGAGTCTGGGGTATATAAATTAGCTCCATCCCAGTGTTCTACAAACTTCATCAAATTATGACCAGTGAAAGACCTTATACCGTACAAGAGAACAAACAATTATCGAAAAAACAACAGCCGGTCCATGTGGTATTATTTCCTAACGGCAAGCATCCCGTCAATGATTTCGCCTTGCCTCCTGTAGGTACAGTCCAGGATATAGATTCGCTAACAAGGGCCCAATTGGTTCAATACATGGTGGGTTATCAGTTGGGTTACAATGATAAATTGCCCAATGTCAGAATGAAAGAAAAATTAAAACATGCCGTTGGTTTGGCCGGCACTTTTGATAACATATTTATTTTTAAAGAGAATTAATTGCAACTAGAGTGGGCGACAGAGTGGGCGACAGAGTGGTTGATAGAGTTGGTGATAGATCTGCTTAGTTTAACAGACCTCGCTACCATTATCGTGGTGGAGGTTATCTGCGACAAGAACCCGAGCCATAGTGCCTGTCCCGGAGTGGTCACAAAGCTATCTCCGTTTGTGGCCCGCCACCCGTGGTGTGGTGCAAAATTGACGATGCAACATCATCATATGTTGTATCGAAGCACATTAGTGAGCACCTATTAATAAAATCATTACATTGATTATGGAAGGAAAGGGGCTCAACAAATTAGATATTTGCCATCTTCGGTTGCCGTTGCCGTCGATATGCTTGCTTTTATTGGGTTTCAGAGTTACACATGGGTTTCGCCACGTAAATGGCCCCGTCACAGGGCCTCTATAGAGGTATACTCTGTTATGAATTATGACAATGCACAGCCAGCCACCACAGCTACAGTGGAAGGCTGCCAAGAATATCCCGTAGACACCCTGAAACTCTCCCGTGCCCAAACGGCTGATACCTTTTTGTATTGTTAGGTCGTTTTCGGGGCTATTATCGCTTTACCAGGCGATCAAAACCACCTTCCGATGAGACAAAAAAACTGAGTCTTGTGGCACGTTTGGATCAATCAACACCCCAATCTATTTTAACTCACCATTACCCGAAAAAGGGCCTCCATTGCCGGGCAACAACCAATTACTTCAATCAGTGTATTAGTAAGCACTGACGTAAGGGTCACGTGGTATACGCTAACAGCTAGCATGTGTACCACCAGCACCACCTGGTGGAAGTTCAGGGGTATACACCGGTAATTCCCACAAGAACGACAACCCATCGCCCCCTCCCATATCAGGAGGATATCTTGAAAAAGTTTTCCTCCAAAGGTCCCGCCGAAGCCCCGCTAAAATGGGCTATGATGATCCGTTTCAGATGGACGAAGAGTTGCCAGACCAACAAATGGCCTGTGCTCCTCTGACGGTGTCCAGCGACATCAACCCGAGTTACCCGGAGCCTTCTTCTGTATATGAAGACCACAAGCTTATACGAACGAGGCTAGAACAGTTCAAAGTCGATGCTTCTGCCGGGGATAACACCACCGAAGAAAGTGGTATGGATAGCAACAAGCAAGACCAAGAGAACCAGTTCGACGAAGATTTAGACGATAAGCTAGACGCCAAGCTCCACCTGGAGCTCAAACGGGAATATTACGAGAAGTTCGGCACTTTTGATGTGATTCATCAGCCATTAACGCCGCCGGAGAATTTTGCCCCTGTTATCAACAAGATCTATCGATCTTCGTTCCCCCAGCCCAACAACTTCAGCTTTCTCAAGAAATTGAAGCTTAAGTCGGTGTTTTGCTTGATTCCTGAAGAGTATCCCGAGCTCCAGGCCGAATTCTTGAAGCATGAGAATATCAAGTTGTTTCAATTGGGGATGTCGGGAAATAAGGAGCCATTTGTTAAGATCAGTTCTGATCTTATCACCGAAGCCATCAAAATTGTGCTTGACCCTGCCAACCACCCGATTTTGATCCATTGTAATAGAGGAAAGCATAGAACCGGTTGCTTGGTAGGGGTTGTGCGAAGACTCCAGAAATGGTCTTTGACCATCATTTTTGATGAATATAGAAAGTTTGCTTCACCCAAGGAAAGACCCATGGACCAGCAGTTTATTGAGTTGTATGACGAGACGAAGATTATGAAGTATGCAGAAGAAAACAATTTTTTGCCATTGAAATGGGATTAAAACATGGAATCTACAAGGACAATTGCCAGGATATTAAACAAGATGAAGTGTTTTTCGCTGGAGTATTATTCTTAAGGGATTCTAGGAATATTTTAGCTCAAAATATAAGTTGTTGATGGAAAACACAACATCCTGGACATTAATATGGCCGTGAGCCTGGTCAGTGGAAATCAAATCCACCCAATTTTGAGCTTCCAATACTCAAGCTAGAGCTAAGCAGTACCTTCCAGCAACATTCAATATTGAACCATATAATACCTACAATCGTGGAGCGATTTATTTAGTATTGAACCATATAGTATATGCTAGTCAACCATATTTTCCCAACCTAAGGATGCAAAGGCATCAATAAATAGAGCCAGACCGTTGAGCCGTAGTCCAGCCATGAAGCAACGAGCATGGTCGCCCGCAGTCTTCTTCATTTTTCATACTCTTCAACACCTTTTGCCTATTTGCTCAACAACAGTTGGTTAGGCCGGGACCAGAAAAACGCCTTCCCGTACAACCCAGCGTTCCCCACCGCCAACAAACTAATGGCGAGCGGACTCACCTTCCCTCTAATCAAACTCTTGATACTGGACCTCCCATTCACAATCAAGTATAATGTGGACCAAGCAAAATTGAAACCAGCAGCATTCACAGGCTCTCCGTCGTAAGAAATCCAGGCCCCCAAAAGACTGGCGGACCCAAAAGTAAGCGCCGTTGTGCGGGTTGGCTTTGCTAACGCCAATGATTGGCTAAACATGGCCGAACTGCCAGAGGACCCAGACACATTGATGGGCTTGGGCTGGGTGATTCCCTTCCATAATAGCACCGATCCGAGAGCTAGCGCCGGGTAAGGCGATAACGCAAGCTCATCCACGACCTCAAGCGCCGATTTCTTGGTCTCCTCAACTGCCATGGTTCTAATTGGGTGATATAAAGGAAAAGAAAGAGGTGAAATGTAACTGTTTAGTAGTAATGATAATTATTGCTATGGTCGTGCGAGCCCGCCAAATTTCGCCGAATTGGGGCGGCGAAAAGTATGGAATCAAAGCCATTGAAGCAGTTGCCGAGATGGACTTGCACCCACACGCCAGCACCATGGAGCCACTCGAGTTGAGTCCAGTTCACAGCCAAACTAGCGCTGTGGTGGAGGACAATAACAGTTTTGGCCGAAATGTGGGGAAAACGATCACGCGACCAGTCACATGACCGGCAGTCACGCGACCAAAAAGTATGGGTTTTATCTACAGCCAGGTTTTCTTATCTTCCTAAATTCCTTTCTAATATACACTAACGAATTAAACTAAGTTCTTTCACCTCTCAATCTTCTGGCCAATTGGATGTCCTTCTTTTGGATGGTGACTCTCTTGGCATGGATGGCACACAAGTTGGTGTCTTCAAACAAGGAGACCAAGTAAGCTTCGACGGATTCTTGTAAAGCACCGATAGCAGAAGATTGGAATCTCAAGTCAGTCTTGAAATCTTGAGCAATTTCTCTGACCAATCTTTGGAAAGGCAACTTTCTGATCAACAATTCGGTGGACTTTTGGAATCTTCTGATTTCTCTCAAAGCAACGGTACCTGGCTTATATCTGTGAGGCTTCTTGACACCACCAGTAGATGGAGCAGATTTTCTGGCAGCCTTGGAGGCCAATTGCTTTCTTGGTGCCTTACCACCAGTGGATTTTCTTGCTGTTTGCTTGGTTCTAGCCATTGTGATTCGATGATAAGATTGAAATTTACCAGGAGACTTTTGCTGGGGTTTATATAATCGACAGATCCCTTTTTTTGCATCACCGTGTTTTGGAGGTGCAAAACCACAACAACAAAAACATCGAAAAACTACACGCCAGGATCCTGGCTACGCCCCGTGTAATATCTGGCATGGCTCCCCCGTCGCCCCGTCGTCCCGTCGCCATGAAACAGCGACTTCTCGCCGTCCCTGAAGCGTGTCGTGCTGGAACGGCCCCAAATACCGTGGTAACCAATGGCCCCGAAAATCCACTGATTTCCCCATAAACCGCTAGTTCACCGTTGGAGTTGATAGCGCCAACGGGATGATGGTGGCGGTGGGTACCAGAAGAATCGATCGCTGGCGTGGTGGGTATCTTCATGCCGGTCAAGACTTGGTGGAGCTCCCGTGGTGGCTTCTTGGTATCACGGCCATCTTCTACTATGGCTGGTCGTACTAGTTAGTATCTGGAGGGTGCAAAAGACGCCAGATCTCAGAACAGGATTTACACACCGCGAAGAGTAACTGTGCGTCCGGGTCAAGGTACTTTCCACACTATCGCGGTAAGCGTGATCGTACACAAACAACACGAAGCTGCAAAACCGCGAGCACCTGACCTGGCAACCAAAGTCCATCGACTATAAATAATCATCACATCGTCCAATTTTGTAGATTCTGATTCATTATCAATTAATACATTACAAATATGTCCGGTAGAGGAAAAGGAGGAAAAGGTTTAGGAAAAGGTGGTGCTAAGCGTCACAGAAAGATCTTGAGAGATAACATTCAAGGTATCACCAAGCCAGCTATCAGAAGATTGGCCAGAAGAGGTGGTGTCAAGCGTATTTCTGCCTTGATCTACGAAGAAGTCAGAGTTGTTCTTAAGTCCTTCTTGGAAAACGTCATCAGAGATGCTGTTACCTATACTGAACACGCCAAGAGAAAGACCGTCACCTCTTTGGATGTTGTCTACGCCTTGAAGAGACAAGGTAGAACCTTGTATGGTTTCGGTGGTTAAGCCAGTGTGTATTAGTGTATATTAGGAATTTATGAAGCGATCGACGTTGAGATTGGCCTAGGGCTCACTTTTGTAGATTTTAGATTTTAATCACGATTCTTGGTCTACAGGAATAGGTTTTGGACAATCTTGTTTTGTCCAAGAACTCCCCCAGATTCCAAATATTTGTCCAACATTCGGTCCAATTGCGATTCCCAGTAGTCCACATCGACGGCTTCGAACGCTTGATAATCATCGGCGGTATAATATGCCCATTCGTTGATGCAAGATGCACTGGAGTCCTCGATATCTCTATGATGTGGTGGGCACCGACATCTACATCCCACCCCGGTCACTACGGGCTTGTCTGGAGCAAGCCAATATGTGTCTTTCTTGATAGAGATTTTGCTGTAGTTTTCGGTCTCCTGATACCGAAGTTGCCCCTTTGGTGAATTGCCTGGACAATGGGCTAACGTCGAGTGCTGGTATCCAATATCTCGGAAATAATGGATATCTGCCACCTCCAACATCATTCCCACTGCCAAAGAATGGACTGCTGCATCTCCCCATCTTTCCTTGTAAAAGCCACCGCTTGCATCCAAGAACTTGAAGTATTCTTGATAGGTTTCCGAGGTGAAAATATCGGTACGAGCTATCTCGAAATTCGACCAGAAATGACAAAGATTGTATTCCTCCCGGTTCATTCTGTCTTCGTATAATGAGGGCTTATCCAGTGTTTTTCTCTTCAAGTAGTTGATGATTTGCGAGTTCTTAGAAGCCTCCGCCACGTCGGCATCAGTCTTTCCTTGTCGATTCAAAAACTTCTGGACGGTAATCTTTTCTTCCACCGCCTCCAAGATCTCCATCTGGTGTTTCAACCCATCGTAATCCTGATAGTTTTTGCCTTTGGTGTATTTGGAGTTCTTTACAAATAAGTTCCAGGCACTGCCGACTTTGATGTTGAATTTCTCCACAAATGCCCTTGTTTGCCTGAAAAGCCCAGGTACCGTGTAGTATAACTCCTCGATCATGACGGTGAAGCCATATTTCTTGTTTCTTGCTTCCATTTCCACAAACGGATCATACGTTAGATCACAAAAGAACTGGACGTCGGGTTCTACCCTCCAGTACCAGTCTCGCTTGGTGACTAACTCATGTTTATAAAAATACCCTGAGTAGAACCGACACATCTTGTGGTAAGAGGCAAGGTTCCCATACATGATTTCCCGGTCACCTTGAGAATTTATAGCCTCCTCAAATTCCAACGGGTCCACATCATTGAATTCCCATTCTTCTGAGGGTATGGTTCCAAACTCAACTTCTCCCGATGTATATTGTGCCACCACGGTCTTGAACTCCTCGGTGAACGGCTGGTCGTTCAAGAACACCCACGGATAGTTGTACCATTGGTTGAAATGCCGTTCCATCGATCGTATCGACAGTACCACCCCTTCGATCTCCGAGTTTCTGGCTAGCATCACGAAAGCAGCACTGGCTCGAGGGACATCGATCTTGGGAACTGAACATCCCACCTGGAAAGGCGAATCAAGGCGGGACGAGATCACCTTTTCGCTCATGAACATGTCTTGTTCGGCCATTTCCTGGCCCGGCTGTTTGTCATCTTTATCCAAACGAAAATCCTCCCAGAATTGGCCTTGTTGATTATTGGGGTTGTGGTATAGAGTCAAGTAAATGGTTATGGGAACCACCAACACAACTATGGCCAACCATACCTGGACAGACCTTCTTCGAAACCGGACCCGCCATCCAAACATGTCCATATTTTACCAGGTTATATTTCTGTAGGAGCTCCTGTTGTAGTTGTAGGTCTCGTTGTTAGCTCCTGCTTGACCAGCTCTGTTTATTCGGTTCTGTTAGTCCAGCTATCTTCTGGTGATATGGTATAAGATTGTGACTCCACAAGCAGGAACACCTGGATATGCTTGGTGTCTTTGGCTGTGGCTGGTTCCTTTGGCTGACTCCTTTGATTGCTTTCCTCAACAGTGTATACACTGTGTACTAGTCCTCGGCGAGTTGACTTGGTGATGGTTTGACGTCTTGATCTTTGATGTTTGATCTGGTTGTAACGCGTGAGCCCACCAATTGCAAATATAGATCATCGCTTCAGCAGTCCGTCATTGACATAGTTGGTTCGATTGGCGTCGGCCTCCTGGTGATGGTCGTAGTCAAGGTAGTAGCAATTGTCCTCTTAGAATACCTCAAGTTATTGCTGGTCTAAAGGGACCCCAGTGAAATGTGTTCTCTGTTGACGGTTGCGAATAAGCAGTCAGTGCGTTTGATGGCCGCGTTCTTGGCCCCTTTGAGAACCCCTTTAGGGCACTGTTGGTTTACCCCTTGACTTCCTTTTGATGGCTCATTTGGTCACTCACTTTAGATATTTTTAGATTTATTTTCTTTTGATTTTCCATCACTTTTTGGTTACTCTTTGGTAACTATTTAGTGACTTTTCCGCAACCTTTTGATAGTTTGGCAGACGTTATTTAGCAGCCATTTAATGCTTCAATATTTTACTCTTTCTGCTCCTATTTGGTTAGGATTTGATACTTTGCTACATTTAGTGATTTGGTTCATTCGTATGGCCCCCGAGTTGCTTTATTGGCTACTAAGTGAATGATCTAGTCGTATCCAAGCTCTTCGGGCCCTTTGAAGTTCTTTTTTCTCTAGTCTGGAGAGCAGGTTGTGTTACTGAAACTTCCTCCAGCTTAAGGACTCAACTTGGTTTGGTTAAGGACTACTTTGGTTAAAGACTAATTCCGCTAAAGACTGTTTGGCTAAGGTTTTCTGTTGTTGTTTGGGATAATGTTTGTTCATTATCAATTAATTAGAGGTTCATTGATTGTTCATTCCCTGGTTGATTGGTTACCTTATCTGTTATCTCAATTCTACCAAACCAGAGATACTTCATGTGATTATTTGTACGGCCCATTTGCTCTTCATTTAGTGTTGGTTATTATTGGTTCGTATTGGTTATCATAGGTTACTTTTCGCAGCCATTTCTCCCATACAATGCTATACTATCTAATACCCTTTTGGTTACTCTTTGGAAACCACATGGGGATATGTCAATCTTTGTCTTTGATTATTTTCAGCTAGAGTTTTGATTGACTACTACGTCTTTCTTTGTCTGACTTGTTCTGCTACTCTTGCTTTTAAGTCTAACCGTTGGTACAGTTCTCGCTATCAATTTTGCAACAATTTCGTTGTTGTGATTCATTTATCCATCATTGCTTTTTCTAGAGTACAAATGATTCGTTGAAAGTATTTTGCTATGGAATTTTATTAGCTGTATACTTTTTGTCTTTTTGTCTACCTTCTGATTTTACAATAGATGTTGTTCATTTCGATAAAATCTATTAGTACTTTCAAAGGTTTTCCTTTCAAGTGAAGTAGTCTAATTAACTATTGGCTGAAATTTTGACTACTGCTAGTTTCATTTGCATTTACTAACTTTGCTACCAATTTGACTCATTTATTGACCGTTTGACCATAATTCAGATATCCAGTGGTTACGATGGAAACTACAAAAATTGGTTGATTTATTTGCTTCTTTTCATTCCCCTGTTGATCCTACTTCGACCCACTTGAAACTAGTTGTATTGTGATATGAATAAATTCGATGATTTTACTGACTATTTTACGCTCATATTGGCGACCCATATGGACTTATATTGCCACTTCTTGGGTCTATTGTTTCTAATGGTTCATTTGTTAACTTGTTTGTTCGATTTGGCTTTTTAGAGTAATCTGAGATACCCATTTACTATGGCCTACTATGGCCTACTATGGCCTACTATTGTCTACTTTGGTGTTCATTGATTATCTAATTATACAGTTCATTAGGTGTCTTGGGCCTGAGTATGGGACAGACATCACCCCACTCGGCCACTCTATAGCAGGAATGGTTCATCACTACTTATTGGATGATCGGTCAAGTTCTTTGTCTGTTTGGTTGTGGGTTCTTTTGCTGTGGTAAAATACGAAGGAGGTTAAATAATCACTTGGATCTACTCCTTTCTCCCGGTGGCCATCTTTAACAACGCCAAGTCTTCATTCAACTCTTCCTGCTTCAAACCGTGTGGCCCCACAAACTGCTTGTGGGATCCTCTGGTGTTGGGCTTGTTAGCCTTATCAAGCAACACCAAAGACGGGCCCGCGTCCTCATGATCCATGATCAAGGTGTTCAATGCATCGTAATCCTTGTCGCTAAGATTGGAGTCGTTTCCACTGCTGGCCCCCACATGGCCACTTTTATTGGTATATCCTGCTCCACTGGTACCAGCGGTGGATTCGTCATTAGA
Organism: Suhomyces bribrorum; assembly: GCA_030561385.1. Lineage (NCBI taxonomy): Eukaryota > Fungi > Ascomycota > Pichiomycetes > Serinales > Debaryomycetaceae > Suhomyces > Suhomyces bribrorum. The sequence goes on along the minus strand of JAKTXG010000063.1, from coordinate 24,025 downwards.
AGAATATCGTGTGGCATAGTGCCGTCTTCTCTTCGACGCCAGAATATACCCGTTCGGTACCGATGACCCGTTTCCTGTGGTGGTGGACCCAATCCCCATTCCTCCATCGGATAAATCGTCTGCTTCTCCTGTGGTGAACCGGGAACTCATCTCTCGTTTCCTTAACGACCGCCGGTCATTGATATTGAGCGAACTGGCCGCTGCGGCGGCGTTCAACGCCACCGTCGCCGCATCCTCCTTGGAATTGTTCCATGAATTGGCATTCACCAAATTCAATAATAACTTGTCTTCTTTCAACTGCTTGATTTGCTTCAGAAGCTTGTCGTACAACTTCTCCTTGATCAACTTGATCATCCTGTTGTGATTATCCTTAGCCTTTTCTATATCCTCCTTGTACTCGGTTTCTATCCGTTTGACTTGGTACTCTTCCCAGAGTCGAAGCTTGGTAAGCTCATAGTCACGTTCTTCTTCCAACTCGATCTTTTTGCTGATAAACTCACCGTTGGTCCCCTGCTGAAGTGTGGCTAGTGATGTCTGCAATTCATGCAACAGTTCCCGATAATATGAGTCTCGTTCGGCGCTGAATGTGAGCTCTATCTTTGCAAGTCTAGACCCAATCTGCTGCCGTTTCTTGTCACGTTTGCTGAGACCCGTTGTAAGTGCAGGCTCTGCATCCTGTTGGTCTCGCATATACGCAGTGTCGTTGATAAGTCCGTTCCGCTTCTGGTCTTCCATGGTAATGATGGTTTAGTGGTGGGGAGGGAAATTATCAGTATGTATATATATCAGTCACGTGCACAATGGGCACGTTTTTACATGTCACGTGATATATATCACGTGATCGGACCTAGTTATCATGAGTCACTAGTTGCCTTTATGATTCAGTAATGGAGTATTACCATAGTTTACCGTATGCTGACGGCAATTTTGAGACGGTTCCTCGGGTAACCGAGCCAATGGTGTTCCAGCTCGAGAAGGACCCTCTGAGAACGGTAACGTTGTTCCCGGTGCACGACTATACCCAAGTTCCTCGAGGTCTTCTTGATGTTCTTCACCAACAATTTAATTATGTGGTGGAAGAAGGCTTGACTTATCCACACTACAAAAGCCAGGATTATGATGAATTCATCAAATATTGGTTCACGCACTTTGTGGCTATTTTAATTGAAGGAAACCATGCAAATTGGGACGGTCTTCACCAACAATCGCCCCAGTTCTGGAATCAAACATTTCTAGGTAACTTCTATATTAAGCCCAACTATATAGGCAGATGCTCCCAGACCTGTAATGCCGGGTTCATAGTTAATCACGAGAAGAGAGGGTTGGGTCTTGGCAAGGAATTGGGCCGCAGGTACCTCATATGGGCCAAGCAGCTTGGGTATGCTTATAGTGTGTTTAATCTTGTGTTTGAAACCAATCCTGCTAGTATGCGGATTTGGGACGGTTTGGGATTCGAAAGAATCGGCTACATCAAGAATGTGGCCACCTTAAAGGGCATTGATCGCTTGGTGGGTGCTCACATGTACGGAATGGACTTGCTTACGTATGACCCGGCCAAAAATGAGAGTGCCCCAGTGCTAGATACTACTAAATAATATGAATATATGGGTCTTGAAGAAAACTTAGTAGTATAAACTGGGGTAAAAACAAAAAAAAATGACCAAAATGGACAACAAAAAAATGGAAAAAGCATACTATAGCTCACTGAGCCACTACAGACATCCCAAAGTACTCCCAATAACCTTACATCAACCACAACCCGATTCCAACTATGAAAAAGACCGAACCTGATCCTCGGACGTGGTATTACACGTGATGCGTCACGTGACTGTGCACCTGATCCATCACCAGCTGCTGTTGACATTCCCCAATATACCCACCAGGACAACATCTACACGGTTTCATCATGCCTGAGTTCGACGAGGTGATGCTGGCCCCCTACAGGCCTCCTCTCGACTACAATCCCGAGAACGACATCGACCGTTACACCGTTCTTCTTAAGGACGGCGAAACCACCGCCACAATTTACCCCATCCACTCGTCCAATGAGCTTCCACCAGGCCTTTTAGCGTTTCTATGTGATGAGTTCAATATGGAGATCGAACGGGGTGACACTTACGCGTTCTTTGACACGCTCCACATCGAGCAGTTCCAGAACTACTGGTTTGGCGCGTTTGCTGGGGTCATGGTGCTTGGAAACTCCCCCAGTCTCGAAGGGTCCCGCCAGTGGGAGAAGGAATGTTTGGGGACGTTTTATATCAAGCCCAACTACCCGGGGCGGTGCTCTCATATTTGCACTGCCAACTTCTTGGTGAATGCCGGTATTCGGGGTAAGGGAATAGGGAGAACATTGACTGATTGTTATCTCCAGTGGGCGCCTCGTCTAGGCTATACGTATTCTGTGTTTAATTTGGTATTTGAGACGAACGTGGCTGCCCGCCGGATCTGGGAGTCACTCAACTTCAAGCGAATTGGCCGGGTGAAGTCGGCTGGGATCTTGAAAGGCCACGATTTGGCCGTGGATGCCATCATGTATGGGCGAGAATTGGTCAATGCTTCGGATCCGGCTGTGGGAGCGTATCGATTCGACAAAATCAAGTTTTATTTGGAGACTGGAAGATATCCTGCCATGGCTGATCGACAAGAAAAGTCCCGTTTACGGTCTTCGGCTTCTCATTACCGGTTGGAAGGAGGAAAATTGATGTTAAAGGGAAGAGAGGTTGTCAGTGATCCTACCAGACAGCTCCAAATATGTACCGAGGTACACATGTCTAACCATGGGGGAATCAACAAAACCACTTCGGTGGTCACTGAGAAATATCACTGGACAAGAATCAAAGATACCGTGGCCCAGGCCGTCAAAAATTGCGTTGAGTGCAGAGACCAGGCCCGCGAGTTGCCCATCGTGAAGCGGTCGGCTCCTAAGAAGGTGGTGGCCAACCAGACCCGAATGAGGAATAAGCCTTTCACTCAACAGAACAATGCCAATAATCGTAACATCATTAGGCCCAGAACTAACGAAGAAGTGGAGGCCATGGTGGCCGCGGCCCAACTACACAATATACCGCCTAACAGACACGACGACTCTATTTTGGGCCATGACTTGTCGAGCTTGGACGCAGGGATCATTGCTGCTGTTGAACAAGCCCAAGAAGAGCATCAACACCAACATCCTCATCTGCACCTGCACCGACACCAAGACGAACGTCTGCATGGTCACAGAAGTAATAGCCATCATCATCAGAGCTATGCTGCGGCTGCTGCTGCTGCTGTGGGTGATTCCAATTACGACTATCCCAATGAGTATCCTCACCATGATTATGATGGTGAAACTGCGAATAATAACCCCAAACACAGAGATAATCATGATATACCGGTGGACCCTGAAGTTAGTGCGTTTGATCATAATAATGGTGGTGACGAAATCGAAATTGCTAGAGCATTAATACATGCTAATGAAGTGTCAGATGACGATGGCGAGCGAAGGCACAAATATAAGGGCAGAGACAACGACGACGCGAATATGTTCATGAAATCGTAGCTAACGATAATTCATATGCCACTGGAAACAATTATATGAATTATCCATGTCAAATCTGATTTCTCCAACGTGATTTAGGATATTACTTGCCCTGTTTTTCAATTCTATCACCGCCTTCTATAATGTACTTTAAGGATTTCTATCCAGTAGCACTGCTACTTGTAATATAAATGAATACATGCAACTAAACTAGAGGCTAACAATATGATTTTGACATTTACACTGTTAAATACAACAGCTGATATTACGTAATAAACATCAAATTATTACGTAATTAGTTGACACTAGCCCAATCCTTATAGTCTTGTTACCGTTCAAATCTAAGCAGAATGAACGATCCAGGCTTACAGCATCTCTGTACCATAACTAAGTGGTCCCTTGAATGACCTTAACCTTTTTTTTGAGACAGTTATAAGCTCAAAAGAACACATAATATCTAAATACCCGCAAGAACTCCACCTAATGTTGAACTCTTGATAGTATACTCTCTTCCGATACTCCTACTAGTTTTTTTACCACTTCACAGCTCAATACTAATATCTATCAGAACTTAACCTGCTACACTCAAAATTATCAAAATCTATAATATTCTACTGTGATTTATATATAAGTATATTAGGAGTTAACACCAAAATTCCCCCGAATATGGTGTCATCACCAGTAACATAAATGCAAACTATATAAGTTCAATTCCCCAATTGAACAGGATTTTCAATGTCTTTAAAATCTATAGATGAGATGATTCTCATATTGACAAGGTGCTTGGAAGTGTGCTTAGAAGTCAACACCAATAACCATAGCCAACAAAGCCATTCTAACAAACAAACCGTATCTCATTTGTCTGAAGTAAGCAGCTCTTTGATCGAAATCAACTTCTTCACGAATTTCATTGGTTCTTGGTAATGGGTGCATCACACACATGTGTTGCTTGGCATGGTGCAAGATCTTGTTGTCGACAATATAAGTATCCTTCAATCTTTGGTATTGTTCCTTGTCGGCAAATCTTTCTTCTTGAACTCTGGTACAATACAAGACATCAGATCTAGCAATGATTTCTTCGGTCAAAAGTTCACTTTCAGCAACCAACATACCGTTAGATTTCAAGAAGTCTCTGATATCATCAGGCAATTGTAATTCCTTTGGAGCAACCAATTGGATTCTAACGTGGTAGTGACGCAACAACTTACACAAGGAGTGGACTGGTCTACCGTATTTCAAATCACCCATGAAGGTGACGGTAATACCATTTACAGTACCCAATTCTTCTCTAATGGTGAACAAATCTAATAAAGCTTGGGTTGGGTGTTCCTTGCTTCCGTTACCACCATTGATGATTGGGACTGGAGAGTACTTGGCAGCAATATCAGCGGATTCTTCCGATGGGTGTCTTAAGACAATGGCATCAGAATAAGAAGCCAAAGTTCTAATGGTGTCCTGTAAGGTTTCACCCTTCTTGATAGAAGAAGAGTGAGAGTCAACTGAAATGACTCTACCACCTAATCTTTGCATAGCAGCATCAAAAGAACCTGAGGTTCTGGTGGATGGTTCATAGAACATGGTGGCCAAGAGTCTACCCTTTAACAAGTCCAAAACCCCTTGTCTTTCAACAGCCAATCTCATTTCTTGGGCAACGGTGAACAAGGAGTGTAAATCAGATCTGGAGAATTCATTGACTGACAAAACCGAGTTTCTCAAGAAACTATTGTGGTTTCTAATGTAATTGATCAAAGCATCACCTTCACTCAAGTTGAGAGGAGGTTGACTGACCAATTTACTACCCAATCTTTCAAATTCAGCTTGGGAAGAAGGAAGTTCCTTGGTGACAGAAGGACGACGAATATCACCAGAGAAAGACATTCTAGACTTCTTGGAAAGGCTTGGAGATTGAGGAATGCTTGATACAAACTTGCTCTTCGAAACAACTTCATTGTTACCAGAAGCAACCTTGGACAAGATCTTATCATCCAAAACAGCGGTTTCGCCATGGAAAGAAACTCTGGCGATGGAACCAAACAATTTACCCTTGAAAGTAGAGGCAAATGGGCTGTTGAGTCCAATGACCACTCTGTCCAAATCGATTTCCACGGAGGCATCTTGCTTTGGAATGTTGAAGATTCTAACGGGGTTGTCGTGGAACTTGGTAACGATATCATCAACAGTAAGCTTGCCAGCCTTGACAGCGGTCAATAATAAAGGCAAGGTTTCCTTGGCTCCCATACCAGGACCAATGGTCTTGTTCAAGGCCTTGGCGACCAAGTAGGGCAAGACACCGATGGAGAAACAATCGATATCGGCCAAGCTAGCCCATAATTCATCCTGGTCTTGCTTAGAAGGCAAGAATGGGACCTTGATGTCGTCGGTGGACAAAAACAAAGAGAACACCGAAACATCACAAGTAACTTGCAACTTCTTTTCCTTAGCCATTCTGATCAAGTCCAAATCTTCCTTGGAAGAAACACCAGTGATATGGATGGATCTGTTGTGCAAGGAAGCCAACAATAAGACGGAGGCCAAGTCAGTTGTTTTGGCATCGGTCAAAATAGGCTTGTTTTCAGGCCAAGAAGCAAAATGGGACGAAATGGCTGAGACCTTGGAGTTGGCCAAGTCGTTGAATGGTAAGAACAACGAGGAAGCGTTTTCGCTGGCTTCAAGAACAGCACTGGAGTTGGCGTCGGCAGCAGCAATGGTGAACGAGTAGTCAGTGTAGGCGCCAGAAGAAGCCGAGTCCACGGCATCGACCAAGGACTCGAAGTTGGTGATGGTAGAACCGGCCAAAGTGTGAGGCAAGAACTCGTTGAAGGTGAACCCAGCAGCCAAGGAGGCCTTGGTGGTGGCATCGAAATCGTTGAACGAAGGGATGAACGAGGTGATGTTGATCAAACCAGGAATCGACACCGTCTTGTGGGAAGTTTGGGCATCAATACTGTCGACTTCCAAGGAGATGTTTCTGGCCAAGGCCTCGACCAACAACTTGGCGTTCTTGACGTTGGTGACCAAAGGAACCGAGTAATCAACAGCCATACGACGAGATTCGTAACCCTTAGACATGTAGGAAGCAGGACGACGGAATCTGTTAGCGGAGGGCAAGTTGACGTACAAGTCGATCAAGTTGTTGGCTAAGTGCTGGGTCAAGGAGTATTCCGACTTTTGGTCTTCTTCCTTGCTCAACACTTCCAAGTAATGGACGGGGATGCCATGTTCCTTGATGAAATCAGCAGTACCGGCGGTGGCAAAGATCTTGTAGCCCATTTCATTCAACTTGACGATGGATGGCAAGAGTTCTTGCTTTTCCTTGTAAGAACCAATGGAGAACAAGATGTTCTTCTTGGGCAACTTGAAACCGGTGGAGAGTAACGATTTCAAGTAGGCTTCGTACTTGTTTCTACCAAAGGTGGCGACTTCACCAGTGGAAGCCATTTCCACACCCAAGATAGGATCGGCACCAGCCAATCTGGAGAACGAGAATTGGGGAACCTTGACAGCACAGTAATCTTGAGGCAACTTCTCTCCTGGGTAAGGAGTGACAGGGATGTCCATGATGGCCTTGGTGGCCATTTCAATCAAATCGGTGCCCACCACCTTGGAGATGAATGGGAAAGATCTGGAGGCACGGACGTTACATTCAATGACCTTGATATCATTGTCCTTGGCAATGAACTGGATGTTGTAGGGCCCGGTGATGTCCAAAGCCTTCCCGATCTTGGCGGTAGCCTCGACGATCCGGTTGACGGTCTCTGGATCCAAGTCTTGAGGAGGAACAATCAAGGTGGCATCTCCCGAATGGACACCAGCGTTTTCAACGTGCTCAGACACAACGTGCATGATCATCTTCCCGTCCTTGGCCACAGCGTCCATTTCAATTTCCTTGGCCTGTTCGATGTACTTGGTGATGACCACAGGGTAATCAGGACTGACATCGACAGCTTGGGTCAAGTAGGAGGCCAAATCATCACGAGAGTAGACGGTATTCATGGCAGCTCCCGACAACACGTAGGAAGGACGAACCAACACTGGGTAGGTAACCTTGGCGGCGAATTCTTCTGCCTCTTCGATGGAGGTCAATTCCTTCCAGGCGGGTTGATCCACACCGATTCTGTCCAACATTCTGGAGAACTTGTATCTGTTTTCGGCGGAATCGATCATTTCTGGCGAAGTCCCCAAGATCTTGACGTTTTGACGGTGCAAGGGCAAGGCGATGTTGTTGGAGGTTTGACCACCCATGGAGATGATGACCCCCGAGGATTGTTCCAAGTCGTAGATATCCAAGACTCTTTCCAAGTTGATGGTTTCGAAATACAACCGATCGGCTTCGTCGTAATCGGTGGAGACGGTTTCAGGGTTATAGTTGATCATAATGGTCTTGAAGTTGTTTTCACGTAAGGTTCTGATGGCTCTGACGGCACACCAGTCAAATTCTACCGAAGATCCAATACGGTACACCCCGGATCCCAACACAATCACACCATGTTCATCAAACTTGACATCGGACGAGTCAGCGTTGTAGGTGATATAAAGATAGTTGGTGAAGGCAGGGAACTCAGCGGCAACGGTATCGATCTGCTTGACAAATGGAATGATGCCTGCTTCCTTCCGTAATCTTCTGATGGCCACTTCGTTGGAGTTGGTGAACTTGGCGATTTGACGGTCTTCGAACCCCAATTGCTTGGCCTGCTTCAACACAGTGACAGGAAGGTTTTCCTTGGTGCCGTAGGAGGCGATCTTGTTACCAAACTTGATCAAGCCATCGAGCTTGTTCAAGAACCACTTGTCGATATTGGTCAACTTCCACACCTTTTCGACGGAATATCCATCGGACAAGGCATTGGCAATGGCAAACAATCTCTGGTCGGAAGGAGTTTGCAATTCGTTGTCAATATCAATCGACATCAACGCAGAAGTCTTGTTGAACCCAAGGTTCTGGTAGTCGGTGGATCTGATGGCCTTTTGGATGGCTTCTTCGAAGGTTCTACCGATCGACATCACTTCACCAACCGATTTCATCGATGAAGACAATAAGGAAGACACTCTGGTGAACTTCTTCAAGTCCCATCTGGGGATCTTGACCACCACGTAATCCAAAGAAGGCTCGAAACAGGCAACGGTGGACCGGGTGACCGAGTTCTTGATCTCGTTCAATGGGATGTTCAACCCCAACTTGGCAGCAGTGTAGGCCAAGGGATAACCAGTGGCCTTGGAGGCCAAAGCAGAAGATCTGGACAATCTGGCGTTGACTTCAATGATACAATATTCCTTGGAAAATGGGTTCAAGGCGTATTGGATGTTACATTCACCAACCACCCCCAAATGTCTGATGACGTTGACAGCGGTGGTTCTTAACATGTTGTAGTCTTCATCCGACAAGGTTTGGGAAGGAGCAACCACAATGGAGTCACCGGTGTGGATACCCAAGGGATCGAAGTTCTCCATGTTACAGACAGTGATACAGTTGTCGAAACGATCTCTGACTACTTCATATTCAACTTCTTTCCAGCCCTTCATCGACTTTTCCACCAAAACTTGGGGAGAAGTGGCAAAGGCCTTGTTACAAAGGGCCACCAATTCTTGTTCGTTATCGGCGAACCCAGAACCCAAACCTCCCAAGGCAAAAGCGGCTCTGATGATCAATGGGTACCCGATATTGTTGGCAGCACTGACAGCCTCTTCCACGGTGTTACAGGCTTCCGATTGGGCCACTTTTTCACCGATTTCTTCCATGGCATTGGCAAACAATTCTCTGTCTTCAGTGGTGATGACAGTGTCGATAGGAGTACCCAAGACCTGGACTCCCAAACCTTCAAACTCGTCCTTAAGTGAAATACCAACCGACAAAGCAGTTTGTCCACCAAAAGTACAGTAAATACCGTCGGGACGTTCGTACTGGATGACTTTTCTGACAAAGTCGGGGGTAACTGGCAAAAAGTACACCTTATCGGCCAAACCCTTGGAGGTCTGGATGGTGGCGATGTTAGGGTTGATCAAAATGGTGTAGATGCCTTCTTCCTTCAAGGCCTTGATGGCCTGGGATCCAGAATAATCAAACTCTCCCGCTTGACCAATGGATAAACCTCCAGATCCCAAAACCAACACCTTCTTGACATCGACACGAGGATGGGCAGCTCTGTTTTCGGCAGCCAAGCCTCCTGGGAACGAGATTTGCTTGTAAGCTCCGGTTTCCTTGAAGTCAACCACAGCATTGATAAAAACGTCAAACAAAAACTCGGTGTCTCTAGGGCCCGGGGTGGATTCTGGGTGGAATTGCACCGAGAAGAATGGTTTGGATTCATGGTAAATACCTTCGTTAGACCCGTCGTTGGCATTGACAAACAATTCCTTCCAGCCGTTGGCCAAGGTGGTGGTGTCGACAGCGAAACCATGGTTTTGCGAGGTGATGTAACATCTACCAGAGATGGTAGAGGTAGCAGGGATGTTGTGACCACGGTTACCAAACTTCAACTTCAAAGTCGAAGCCCCGGTGGCTCTGGCCATCAACTGGTGACCCAAACAAATCCCGAAAATCGGAGTTTTGCCCTGGTCAAGTACCTTGGCCAATCTGGCCACGGTTTCGGTCATGACTTGAGGATCTCCCGGACCGTTGGAGATGAACAAACCATCGTATTGTTCGGTGGTATAGTCGTAATCCCATGGGACCACCAATAATTCGACTCCACGTCTGACAAAGCACCGGATCTGGTTATATTTCATACCCACATCCACGGCCACGATTCTTACGGGCTTGCCGTCTTTGGTGAGCCTGGCACCTTGCTTGGGGGTGTACAAAACCGGCTTTTTGGTGGATACTTTAGCCACCAAGTTCTTGACGTTTGGATCGTCCCATTCAGGAATTTCAAAGTGTTGCTTCCAGTCACCAGACTCGGCCAATATGGAGTCGGAGCTGACACTGGATTTTTGCAAAGCCAATCTACCAAGAGTGGACCCATTGTCTCTCAATCTCTTGGTCAAGGCTCTGGTGTCGACCCCGTAAATGGCAGGAATGTTGTGTTCTTGTAACCATTTACCCAAGGACGACTTGGCCAAATAATGGGAGTATTCTTCGGTGTAATGAGCAACCACCAACCCAGCAATGTGGATCTTGCTGGATTCGAAATACTTGGGCAAAGCTGGCGAATAATCGTCGTCCATCAATTGTCTATCAGGAACACCATAATTACCCACCAAAGGGTAGGTGATCACCAAGATTTGTCCTTCGTACGAAGGATCGGTGATGGATTCGGGGTAACCGACCATACCGGTTTGGAAAACCACTTCACCAGCAGCAGCTACTGGTGCACCAAACGAGTAACCTTGCAAGGCAATGCCGTCTTGGGTTTCCAAGGTCATCATAACATCACCAGTCGACTCCATTGGAGGAGTGATAGGAGCAGATAATTTAGCCATGTCTTGTTTTATGTTTTATGGGGGAGTTAAAACGGATCTAAACGGTTAGTAAGAGCCCGGACTATCCTGATCTCCTGTTCCAGCTGAAGTTCTTGGTATTTTTCACATTTTTCACATTTTTCTCTCCCTATGGAGATGACTACCGTTGAGAGCGATGCGGTCAGGGCATCGCACACCACAATGCTCATAAAAACATTCACTTCAATAGACCACCAGGGTGACACCAATGGCAACTTTTAGCAATTTTTGTCAAACTAGAGGTTGGCTGGCTGGGGTGGGGGATGTTACGTTCTAGAGACTACAAGCCTCTCAAACATCATTACTTACTCAAAGTCGTGGGGGGAAGACGTCGAACCAAAGACTAGCGTAATGGGAAACTGATGCTTGAGAGAGAGAGAGAGAATAAAATAACAGCTATGAGGCTGGGGCCAATCTCTTGTCCTTTTATAGTTGTTGGGGCTCAGAAAAATTTTTCAGTGCGGCACGTGAGCCATCCCATCACTAGTGACATCACCAACCATGCACAGGGCTAACACTGTAATAGGGGGCCTGGATGAGGTGGGAAGAGGGGACAATCGAGACCCAGGCACGATTAGGGGCTAGGGTGAGGGTTAGTATGGCGTAGGCCCGTTTTTTCTGTCTGAAAGGCCTGTTTTTCTGTCCCTTTTGCACCCATCTGGGGCCGTTTTGGCACCCATCTTGACTCTGGTGAAATTAGCTGAGACACGCAAGGCGGGGCGATGAGATGAGCAAGTGCTCTGGCACACGACCAATAGTCAATACCCTGTGGTTTGGAGCTTGGGGGTGGCCGGCTTAACGGTAATAAACCATAAAAAAAAAATAATAAAAAAAAAAAAAATTAACCCGACGGAAGATCTTGCTCAGATCTGCGCAGGAGAAAGGGGGGGAGTACAAGTATAAGGCCAATTGGTTATTGAATCTGGACGTCTTCCGGGCACTTGACGTTACTGCTAACCTTCCCTTACAGAGATGTAATTACACTGCAGCCAGATCATGCATTTAGGGTCCCAAAAAATAGCAAAATAGCATGTTGTGCCATTCCTTGGCCACATTACATCTGGGGCCGCACCACCAACCCACCACGACCCTGGTAAAAGCCCAGTATCTGGTTGATGGAATATTAGTCAGCGCTGACTAATCGGTCCGTTGGCTACAGTGGTGCCTTCTCTGGCGTGCACCCAAGCGGTGCCGCTCCAGCACAAGGTGTCCAGGTAGATCCGTGGAGGGGGCTTTGGTCCACAACCCCTTTTGGCCGTGGTCAGCGGCTGTACCTACCCGTTTTGTGGTTGGAGTTGTGGAATCGATTCCCATTACAGCGATGTCGCGGCGGATACTGCCCAACAGGCGCATGTCGCATGTAAATGTCGCGTCACCCACATGTCTAGTAGCTAGCCATACATTATCTTTCAAAACGACTTACTTGCCTCCTCTGCCATTAGTGTCTTGGTGCCAGCTTAACCAGGGCCTGTTTCGTACCCTTTCGCCATCCGTGGCCCGCTGTCTCCGTATTTCTCATCCGATCATCCGCTTTGTCCCCCCAGCTACCGGCTCAGCCACCACTCATCGCAATACAAACTGGTGTAGAATCATCCCATCTGGTTCTATCTGGTTCAACAAAAATAGTTCCTTAACCGCTTTGGTAGTTTTGGACTTTTTCCCCCGCTTCAAATCGGTACTTTCAGTGAACCAAGCTCCCATTCCTGGTGTAGGCGTCTCCGAAACATCTATTTGTGATTAAATTGACTGCAATTCAGTTTTCCATTATTTTGATATGATAATATGACACCGAACGATATAGTGCAACGATACAAACGGTTCAAGATGGAGCGCGGCTTGGGAACAAGTATCCGGAACGGGATCCACCGAGTGAGCGCGTTTGTTCACCCTGTGGTGAGGATCTTCATTCCCAACTTCCGGGCCGCCCATTATTTCTACATTATAAGCATGGTATTTTTGGGCTCGTTTGTGGTGTTCCCTGTCCGGGATATCAGCTATGTCGATACCCTTTTTTTCACCGGTGGTGCCTCCACTCAGGCCGGTTTGAACACCGTCGATTCTAATTTATTAAGACTTTATCAACAAATCACCATCTACGTGGTTGCTACGCTTACCACCCCCATCTTTATCCATGGGTCGCTATTGTTTGTGCGACTCTACTGGTTTGAAAGACATTTTGATAATATCAAGGAGAGCTCAAAGCTCAACTTCAAGATGAGACGTTCAGCTACTTTGGCAAAAACAAAATCGCGATCAATGGACTCTACCTTCATGAACACCGCCAACAACCGGGATTTGGGGCTCAACAATTTGGGCAGCCATGCCAATTCTACGACTGTGCCGCCCAATATAGACTCACCTGTGTCTTCTCTGTCCACGAAACCTTCCGATGATAAGGTAGTCCATGTTAGTGAACCTTCCGATAGCGAGGTGGACCAACGAGCCGAATTGTCTCCTCCAGATCACAGTCAAACCGTGGAAGCCCCCTCAGACAATATCCGTTTTGGTAACCTTCCTCATCCCCAAAGAAGAGTTCGTCAAAAAGAAGTTGATCCTGAAGATATGTATCGGTCCATTGCCATGCTTCGTGATAACCAAAAAATCACTAGTCCCACTACCATCCAATTCTCCGATGATGTGGTGGGTAGACGTAAGCAAAATACTGAAGATGACGAAGTGTTGATCATCAAATCACCCAATGAAATCGAAAACGATCATAATAAGCCAATTTTCACTAAGAAAAATCGTCGTAGAAGCTCCAACAACTTAATATCCCCCAAGAAAAAATGGAAATTGGCCAGAAAGCAGGGTCCCCACCAATGGTCTAAAAAACTCAAGAGAACCATCTCGAATTCTGGGATGATTCGGTCCAATACAGAAGACGACCTTGATGATGATTATGCGTCTATCGACTCGGAAACGAACCCCACGACTAATGATGAGGACGAGTACGCTATAGATGATGAAGGCGACGACGAACATGATGATGATGATGATGATGACGAAGATCGCGAAGATGTGGACCCTCATGATCCATTATCTTCGGTGAAAAGTGCCCCCTTGCACAAACGGTCCAATTCCGAAGAACACTTTCCTCACCTGAGATCGACCATGTTCCGATCCCCCACCTTGGATAGAAGCAGGACTCGTTCTCTCAAGAGAAAAGTCAACCGTAAACTCAAAAAAATGGCATCTGCCACCAGACTGAATTCAAGAAGTGTTGTGGACAGTTCTGAAGTGCACAATTTCGATGACGAAGAAGAAGATGACATGAGTTCTATGGGCGGTTCTCTTCGTCAGGTCATGAGTACTAATTATTTATCTTGGGTCCCCACTGTGGGAAGAAACTCCACGTTTGTGCATCTCACTGAAGAGCAAAAGGAAGAGTTGGGTGGTGTAGAATATAGAGCCACCAAACTCTTGATCAAGATCATTGTTATGTATTATATTGGGTTTCATCTTTTGGCCATGATTCTTCTTCTTCCGTATGTGCTTCATAGATCCCATTATGAGTCTATTATTCGTGAACAGGGTATCTCCCCAACCTGGTGGGCATTTTTCACAGCCCAATCATCATTTAATGATTTGGGTCTTACTTTGACCTATGATTCTATGATTTCTTTCAATAGGTCTGTCTATGTCATGATCGTGGTATCATTTTTTGTGGTTATTGGAAACACTGGGTTCCCTATTTTCTTACGGTTTATCATTTGGATCCTCTTTAAATTTGCAAAACCTTTATCGTTATATAAAGAATCGCTCGGGTTTCTTTTGGATCACCCCAGACGTTGCTTTACGTTGTTGTTTCCTTCGGTACCAACCTGGTGGTTATTTTTTATTTTGGTGGTGATGAACTCGGTTGATTTGGTGCTTTTCATCATTTTAGATCTTAACAACAAGGTATTGACCAGTACTCCTGTGGGGTATAGAATCATGCAAGGATTATTCCAAGCATTCAGTACCAGAACGGCTGGATTTTCTGTGGTGGATTTAAGTGAATTGCATCCTGCTGTCCAAGTCAGTTATATGATCATGATGTATATATCGGTGTTGCCTTTGGCCATCTCCATCAGAAGAACCAATGTTTATGAAGAGCAGTCGTTGGGTATTTATCTTAAAGATGAATCGAACGAGGAAGATTTGGATAAAAAACCAAAAACTTTTGTGGGTACTCACTTGAGAAATCAATTGTCATTTGATTTATGGTTCATCTTCTTGGGATTATTTATCATTTGTATCTGTGAATCAGGCAAATTACAGAAGAATAATATCCGGTTTTCAGTATTTAGTGTTTTGTTTGAAATCATTAGTGCCTATGGTACTGTGGGATTATCATTGGGGTACCCTAATGTCAATGCATCATTATCGTCGCAATTCTCCACGATTTCGAAATTGGTCATTATAGCTATGATGATCAGAGGAAGACACAGAGGGTTGCCTTACTCTTTGGATAGGGCTATTATGTTGCCCAATGATCATATGCATAGAAGAGATAAGGTCCAAGAACATCATGCCATTAGAAATAATGCAACCATTGAAAGGGCAATGACCAGAAATAGTACCTATGAGCCTAACGAAGAATCAAACCTTTTGACTAGAGTCAAGAGTGTGATTGAATTAGGTAACAATTTCATCCGAAGGGGTTCTGCTTGGGGCCCTAATCACACAAACCATCCCCCACAGCATCATATGCGTCATCCTAGTGATGCCAGTAGAAGAGAGTCGCGTGTTGAAGGACCAGTTTTGACCCAACTCGGGAGTCATGACGGTAACTACCATTTGGAACGACATGAGTTGGACGACCTTGGTCCATCTGTCAGCCATCGGGCCACTTAATAAAACCATAATTTTGAATAACTAATCAAATAATCATTTGTCTTTACTAAGAGGTCATAGTGTTTTTTTATGGAGAATGGGCATATAAATTGTGGAACAATTTTATTAGTTATCATTCCCATCATTTAATTCGGTATGCAAATATGCAACCAGTCTATTTATAATGGAGTTTTATAGCATCTTAATTCATTTTTGTTACTAATCGTAGAGCACTCGAACGAGTTGCAGTTGGAAGTGCTCAGTAGTTGGTTCTACACACTGGTCAGTAGAGAATTTCGCAGCCATTTCGAGCCATTATTACCAGTCATAAAATAGGACCCAGTATAACTAAGTTGGTAGGGTTAGTCCCCATCTTGATAGCTTAAGGTTTCGCTTTGCTATTGTAGCTATCTTGTGTATTGTTGGTACGGGTTTGAAGAAATCAGCGAGTTAAATTTCTATGGTTCTTTATTGAAATAAATAGGCACCACGTACAATTATCTAATAAAGAGATTGGTGGCACTGATTATGATTTTTGTTAAAACAGCCAGATTAAAATCGCTGTTTGGAAATTTAATCGGGGGAAGCTTGTTAATTGTGGTTTTCTTGAAGTCAATTTTTTAGAAATTAGAAATCAATCCAGCTCGAATGTTTAGAATAACGTAATATACAATAAGATCAAAGACACTTCAGACTATAAGGATGGATTTGCTCTGGTCCTCGTTGGGGTACCCTTGCGGTCAAAAATTGTCTCTTCTGATTCATGTTGAATCAAATTAATTAATTTTGTAAAAAAAGTATAAAATTTAAAATCACTTATAATTTTGTACCTGTAACGTTGTAACAACTTCGTAACAACTTTTCATTGTCATATTACAACTGAGATATGACTATTTTAGGTGCTTTAATTGACTGAAACCTTTCCAGCTTTACATTAGCCCAATTTTACAATCGAATATTGGTTTATCTATAAGATAATTACGTACCCATTTGCTATAATTATCGACCTGAAAATGGCTTCAAAGGAATATTTCCCAAGGAATATGCACTGCACTGGGCACATCTTCAGATTTTAAAGAGGTAAAACGACCGTTTAGTATCCGGAACATCCTGTTCTGTAGTGGTGATCTTATTTTTATTAATACCAGAGTTTGTGATACTTTAATAATCGTATAATGGCAAATTGTTGGAGATTGTTGCTGATTTGTAATCGACAGATGTGTCAATCCACCAGGAAGCTCACAAATAATTCTTTCTATTTCCAGTCCGTATAAATCTTCTTAATTGCCATTCAACATCAGCATCCTTGTTATCAGGCAACCCCAATTTAATTTCATAAAGTCTCATTTCAAATCTTGGTCCGATTTCACTGATTTCCACCGAGTCCTTGGTCTTGACGTAAACGTGGTGTCTCACGGAGATGAAATCGTCATTATTCACAAAGGTAATCACTCTTGAGCTATCCTTTTTGACGCCAGGAGGGAACAAATGCTTCAAGATCTTTTCCACCCGTTTACCCAAGGAAGTGTTGAAGTTTTCGAAGATAAGATGAGGGTATGTTTCGGAGATATTGCCAATGTTGGGCAAATCATGTCTTAACTTGACATTATGTAAAGTGAACACCGCAGTTGGGCCGTGGGGAAAATGGGAAACGGTGATGGACGTGGGCACACCTCTGTGTTCATGTAAAAGAACCATGTCGGTGATTTGCACTCGGGAGCACGACTTGACCAATTCGGGTATTATATAGTTTCCTCTATTTAATTTCAATGAGTTGGGAAACATGAGTTTGATTTCTTTGGAGAACTGCAACAACTTGACGGAAGGATCACGCGAGGTGGTGATGATCACCTTGGGGTCGCTTATCCCTGATAATGCTGAATATTCGTCGTCGATTTCTACCTGTTCACTCTCATCAAAGATAAAGTCCTTTTGAAGTTTTTCATCTTCTGCTAATTCTTTGGATAATGGTTTTCCGGACGCAAGAGCAGCCTTCAACTGTTGCCTCTTTTCCAAGAGGTTGGACTCCTGGAGCTGCAACGACTTCCGGTAGAGATACTCTCTTCTTTCTCTAGCTTGTTTCCTGATCATACTGGTAGCGATAAGTGAAAAATGTGAAGTGGTTGTTGAGATGAGATGGGCCATGTCACGTGCCATGTCACGTGACACGTCTACCCTGAATGGTAGCCAATGTGGTTATTGGCCCCGGATTGGGGTGGTTGGGGGTAATTTGGGGAGGTATTTTGACTAGATTAGAAGATGACAGTCATGACAAAGCAACAATTACGATTGGATGGCAGTTGCGATTTTCTGACGCAGCAAACGTACAAAATCGAATGGATCTAGATTCAAATTAGAGCAGATCTCTCCAGCCGAGGGATCCCCAGACCCAATACTTAGGGAAGATTTTCCTGGTAGTCTACAGCCAATTAGAACCACATTTGAATTTGGTGGAGCGTTTGGGTTTTATGATTTGGGGCAGTTTCGCTCATTCCTACATTGAGGTAATTTCGGCGGATAACGTATTAGGCAACATTCCCGTTACATTGAGAACCAGAACCAGCAATCGGGTGGATTGGTGGATCAAGCGGTCCACGGCAGTCTAGGCCCCCGCCTCCACATCCCAGTTGGCATCTCGTACTTAACATCGTCCAATTGCAAGAATTGTGACCGACAATTTAGTTGTGTTTTATGGTAGTGTAATCTTATAAATCACAGGCACTTTCTTGCTATTTGGGAATATGTTGTTGCTGTTTATCGTAAACGGGTGGGATACGGATCCAACCCTTCCCCCCCCTAAAAAAATTAGCGCAACGGCTCTAAATCTGATATCACTCCTCTCTATTCTTCTCACATTACAGGTGTAATCGGACCATGCAACCCACATCACGTATTATTACACTTTTTACGAATTACGATACTGCTTTAGATATGCCACACCTTTTGATATTGCACCAAATCTCTACAAAATCACCAGCATGAGAAACCTTCCTAAATCTTGGTTCGATTTCGCCTCGAGTATACCTTCGTAGTAAATGCACCATTGCACCTATAAAACCCACGGGCCCAAAGCCCAATTTCAATTCCAATTGTCCTCTCTGGCTGACCATGTGTGAGGGAGGGGGGGGGGGGATGTCACAAACACACTTTAAGTAGTTACAGTTCAACCACCCCTCAGGACAAAACGTCCCCGCAACCACGGGAAAATACTTATCGGAGTATGCCAACGATTTGGGTTGCTCTACACACATTATAGGTTTCAATCTCATTTACACCAGCAGTAAGCACAGTAAGAATCTACTTAAGCTAGTTAAAAGACCGTAAAGAAAACGGCCATAATTATGTAACATAGTACGTGGTGTTTTTGCACCTATTCACCAAAATCAAACGGAATCAAACGAACGAAAATCAAGCAAAAAAATAAATACAATCGAGAAGAAAAAGAATCACCACAAGTGTCTGTCTTGGGGAGTGGGGGAAGGGGTGGGTTCCATAGGGTTTTGTATTGGTTGTGGGTGAGTATATGGCATTTGGTCACTTCTAGTTGGAATGTTTTGTAGTATTGTTGTTGGGAAGAGGAAGTATGGCGATGTTGGGAAGAGTGGTTATTTTTTTTTTTTTGTTGTTGCGCCTAATGTCCATTGATTTCAGTGGTCGATTGCCTAATGCAATCGCCAATTGAGCTTGAAATCAAGCTTTCATTATCGCTGAGGGTACTCATTCCAAATTGAGGGGGATGTCCAAAACTAGACGTTGTAGAACTAATAGACTTTCTCTTTTCATTTTGTCCAGGCACAATTGAGCTTCTTCTTGATGTTTTCAATTTCCCGTATTCCTGGTCGTCACTATCAGAAGACTCAGGAGAAATCAAGAATTTATTAAGGTTGGACCCATTTTTAGTGCTGGACTTAGAAGTGGAATCTTTTCTACCCAAGCTCTTCAAACTACCAAATCTGGATTTGATAGAATGATTGGGAGATGCATTTTCACCGGTGGTGTTATTAGAATTGTTGTTCAACTGCTTCGATAAGTACGAAGAAGTCGAAGGATTTCTTTGTTTTACAAAAGAAGAATGTTTGGTAAAAGGAGGGGGAACCAGGGAGTTTTGATTTTTCATGGTGGGGATGACTCCTTGAGAATAAGATGCTTTGAAAGAGGGCCTTCTTGCGTATTCATCATTGTTGATCATATCCGCATAACTATAGAAGGAAAGAGAATTGGAGGAGGTCAATTTTGGTGGTGATACAGGGGATTGTACTTGGGTAGGTTGGTTATTGGAGGAATTGGTGTTGATGTTTTGAGGAAGAGTACTCAATTGGTTGATGGAATAACTAGAGTTCTTTCTGGAAGGGGTGAAGGGTCTACCAAGAGCCATGTTAAGGCCAAGAACCGACGAGTTGCGGCGGTTGGAGTAGATCATTTCCACGTCATCCAAATTGGTTTGACTATCGCTGAGAAGTTGTGCTGTAGCATCCAATGCTGGGGGAATACAATCTTCGCTCTTCAAAAACAGATTGGTATGAAGCGAAATCGAAGAGTTGTGACTGTAGGATCTTCTTCTGTTGTAGGATTGGTTGGAACTCATGGAGTTGGTTGGTTCCGGTTGGTATGGTTGGGGTTGGTCCAACATAAACGAATCTTGTACCGATCTTTCAAAGATATTCGATTCGGGGTTATCAACAAGACCCTGTGGAGCCTGTGATAATTGTGAGTCCTGACCATATCCGTCGGGGGAATGGTATTCGTGAGATCCCGGCGAAGTGGACTCGGTTGATTTGGTGGTAGACGAAGGAGACAACGGAGTGGCGGGTTTGGCGGACTTATCGTCGCTTCCAAAGGAAAAAAGCGATAATCGCTTTGCAGAAGAATCAGTGACCATTGCAAGTTTTGGAATATATGGGAAACGGGGATGGATTTAACCTGGCGTCAAGAATTCAAGATTGGCCAGTCACAGTTGAGGGAAAAAGCACTAGAGCGAGAAATGAAGTATTGGAGACAACAACGGGGGCAAAGAAGCGAGGGCGGGGCGGTGGCGGTGGGGTAGGATGGTATGGTATCGATACGAGTCGGTACTAGATAGTAATACTATTGAATGAATAAGCAATACGCTATTTAAAAAAATCCCTGGTGTCGTATATGGTCACACTGGAAATTCGCCAGCTATATAGCCTGGGAATGGCAGTAGGGTCTCAGGGAGGGGAGGTGTCGTGGGCGTACCGGCGCCAGTCGTGTACGGGTGGGGTGCATAAAGATGGGGTGCCAACTGGTTGGGGGAACAGACAGGTGTAGAGAGGGGCAATCTTGATGATACCAGACACAGACAGATAACAGGGGCTACGGCGGGGTTTGATGTTCCTTTATATATATTTCAGGTGGGGCCAAATGTGTAGTGTCTGGATCACCAAGGGCTACGGCTATATATTGGTGCCTGTTAGTTAGTAGGGGATGGACGATATCCGATAAGATGACGCCAGGTGCACGCACGACCGGGGCCAATAAACCTGCAGCTATAACGGTGCCGTGTTATCGGGACTGTTTGTGCAGCACTCTACCTAAATCTCACAACACCTGAATGACACTACCGGAGTCGGACTGATGCAGACACCAACAACGAGGAGATATTTTCTGTCACTGTGTGGTCATGAAAAGACGTATTTTTTTTTTTTTTTTTTGTTTTTTTTTATTTTTTTTTGTTGGCAAGTTGTTTTACTGATACCTACTTAACTAAGCACCTTTCGTGGGGGTCAGCTAAGGTCATGACCATATACTCTAAGTGCCGTATGATGTTGACCTGACAGACTGTAGTGCGTCAGGCACCGCAAATCAACATCCCGTCAACAGGTTTAGCTGCAGGACGAGGTCCACGTGATGCGATGGTGGCTAGACTATTGTTGCTGGAGCCATCGGTGCTAACCAGATCGAGAGCATTGTCTTGGAATTACATAACACCGCGTCTTTGGCTGTGCTGCTGGTCCCAAATAGGACATTGCTGCCTTAAACAGGTGGTTGCAACCCAAGTTGAACTTCTAACCTAGTGGAGACGTGCGTGTGAAAAGAATGTGGGTGGCACAACCCCAAAAAGTGCAACCGAAGTATTTTCTGGGCCCCGGCATCTATTTGTGGATACCGCAAGTTCCGAAGCTAGACAATCTGGGGGTAATCGATACACTTACATGTACACTTCTACATTGTTTAACAGTCTGGTTTAGATGCTGCATCCTGATTCAAGATGATATTATGTAGTTGTTAAAGTCCTGTACCATCAAAAAATCTTGGGGTCTGTTTATTGTTGTACAGTAAGCATTACATTACATATATCCGTGCTCCAACTCAAACTGTAAGATACGATATTTCCACCACAATATCGAGGTTGCCCAACTCTTAGGGGATGTAGTGGGTTAGTTAGTGGGTATCCAAGATAGTGGTGTTCTTGGGCAAACTCTGGTGTTCCTAAACGACAAGCCTTCTTGGCGTGTCCCCTCTTTGCCTAAAGTTTCAAATTTTAAATCCGGGTGCCCGTTAAAGTGGCTGTAGCAGTTGGGTCTGGATTTCTCATGCAATCCAACCGTTTGCTAACCCCGAATACTTTATATAGATAATGGTGCAATTACACTTGTCAAACTTACCAAACGGGAAGCGGGCACCTATTTGGTATATTTGGATTAGGTTTAACTTTGTCCCATTTGTTGGGCAATTTTTAAAATTTAATATAATTCACGAAAATTTACAAATATTTACAAAATTCATAATCATTTTATAATCTGATAGAGTCGGATGAAGTTGTACTAGACACTCCGGGTGTAACGTTGTGCCTACCCAAAGATTATTGTAAACGTTAAATAATGTGTTTTGAGTCGCCTGGGTAATTGATAAACCGTTCCCGTGCTAAATTTATTCGTATGGGATCGCTTCTTAGGCGAAACGGCCCCATTCATTAATGTTGAGGTCGTTTGGATTTATGTGTCGTCACTGGTCTTGGAAATTAATTGGTCCATAACTTCGTTTTAAATATTGAAAATATCGACCGCAGTCACATATGAGCTTCCAATTGAAGTAAATTATCTATTGGGTACTTCTGAAATAGGTAAAGCTAGAGCAATGCTACGGTTTACTCTAATACGATTATTGATTGAATTATTAAATTATAATGATGAGTAGTTAGAATAATTATCCATTAAACAACATCTATATATTTTCGTTTGAAGCTTTGATGGACTATAAGATGCTACTGACTTAACCAAAATATTGATTGATAACCATGGCTTTATTTCTGCTGTTCAAAATAGCTACAGAGAGCTTTGGAAACACAGGAACAGTATCCAATGAACAAAATTAATTATTTATAAAGACAGTTACAATCCTATCACTTTTAAAGCTCCAGTCCGTCTTGGCCAGTACTGGAGCTTTTCCACGAGTCTATTGAAACACTATTCAAAAGGTAAGCTTAATAATGCTTATATATAAGGAACTTTTCTAAGTGCTCGATTTTTGGAGCCTTCTGAAAGCCAAAATCTTGTATTTCAGATCGAAATGTCATTAAAATTCATTGATAATATAGAAGATTGTAGACAGCTCCGAAATAACCGGTTTTAAAAAAAAAACATCCAAGTAAGATCATAAAAATGTTTGCTGGAAATTTATCTTTTGAACGTAATTAGTTGATATGTTTCAATCGTTAAAGGATCTGGATCAACCTATTGCATACCCACTACCCTGATATGATAATGGCCCATTCCGAAATGAAACCAATTAACTTAATTGACAAAAAGTGATAATAATTGATCTCATTGATACTGATTAGATCAAAAAAACACCAATTAAAGTGCTACCTGAACTGGTATCAGTCCATACGTTTCTGAATTGATATAAATTTCAACTCTATTGAATTAATTGGCAATAATCAAATAGTATTTGACATATATTAGTATTAATGATATCAATTGGATCAAAACAATTAAATACCAATTCTTCCCGAGGACCTCTGCAGCTGAAAGGCCCAGTATTAAGATCTCTACCATTTTCTGAACGTCAAACCCCAATTGAATTAAATAATCAATTAAAAGCTACGGTTCCATGTGCTCGCTTCTACAGTAAATTCTACAGTAAATTCTACAGTAAATTCTAGCCAGATTTTTACCCACTAAAAAACACACACACACCCCCGTACCCCAGCCAGCACCATACAGTGATGTAATATTGATAGTTGGAGCCGTTCACTTCATGTTTGACATACAGTCTCGGGGATTTATGGCCCTT
>JAKTXG010000062.1:0-79535 GCA_030561385.1 Suhomyces bribrorum | reverse complement strand
AATATTATAGCATCCAGAAGTTTATATACTAATAATACCAGGATTTGGTGTAATATCACATATAGTATCAACATATTCTAAAAAACCTATATTTGGTGAAATAGGTATGTTTATCCTAACCTTTTCTCCTATACCCACACTACTAACATATTAAAGTAGGTGGTGTGCCCCAAGACCAAATTCCTTTAACTCACTGGTCACTGACCTAAAACGTAAGGGACTGACTTTGACAATTTTCCACTGAGGCTGAGAACTTTTCTAGATAGTCCCCTAAATTTTTTTTTTATGGTCTCATCAAATAAGTCAGTTATCTTTTAACCAGTAATAAGATCATTTTATTTAGAGGATTTTATTAGTCATTGATTGCTCGAATCTGTTTGTGAAAGAGAGAGAGAGAGAGAGAGAGAGACAGAGAAAGAAAGAGAGAAAGTTTGTTTAAGTGTGTTTAAGTGTGCGATTATTTGAGAGTGTATGAGAGTGTGGATATTTAACCAAGCCGTCTCCTTATTATTTTCTCCTTATTTTTCTCCTTACTAGAACCAGACCAATTAGCTTAAAAATAGGACCATGCTTAAATTCAAAAACAAGTTCAAGTTTGGCTCCTCCAATGCCCCGGCTGACAAGGCGACGTCGCCAGATCTATCGACTGCATCGTCGTCTCAGCGTAATTCCACCGAGTCTAGAAGAACCATCTCCACCAATAATCTTTCCGATAACATGCTGAAACTCTCCATAACCGCCAACGGCTCGGGCCACCAGGGCCTGGGTGCCGCTGTCGAACAAGAGTCCACGTCGTCGGCGTCATCCGCCTCCACCTCCCCCAAAAAACTTGTCCATGACCACAACCCTTTGTCTCCAACCAAGACCTCGACTGCCGCCGCCAACGTCTCCCTGGACCTGCCAGCTCCACAGTCCAGCGCCACCACCGAAGGCGAGGCCCCCAACACCACAGCCACCCATAATCCGGGCTTGTTGACAGTAAAGATCTACAACTCTGCCAAGATCCAATTGCCCATTCAAATCCAAAATAATAAACAAATATTACATGCCTTGGCCGTCAATTCCAATAACGAAACAACCACCCAGCAACTCTTGAAGAACTTGTCTGCTTTGGAATCAAACGAAGATAATAACACCGATGATTCCTCTTCCAAACAAGACCCTTTGTTACCTGGAAAAATCGCCACCAACTTTTTACCTTCCATCATCACCATACCCAACGCGGAAAACTTGGTCAAATCCCTTCTTTATTTGACCATTGAATTCGACAACAATGTCTTGGTCATAGAACCTCAAAAGGGAACCGTCAATTCGTCCACTTGGAATCAGGTAGTTTCTTTTGATGTCACCAAAAAATCTAATTCTCAACTGCAATCAACCACAGGCTCCAATTTCTTGATTTTGAATCTTTTCATAAGATTGCCAAGTATGTTGATCCCTGAATCGGAGAAGAATTCAAAAAAGCATCTTTTCAACAACTCCACTACCCCAAGCACTAGCCCCAACAACATTGGTGATCTTTTGATTGGTACCATCAAGTTACCATTGAGCTTGAAATATCACGTCAAACCAATCAGATTGATGAACCATGAATACCTCAAATTTACCAATAACAATCTTGTTTCGAAAGACCAGATATCTCAAGAATTGGGTGAAATCATGTTGACCATCGAATTCAAACCCATTAGCAAAGCTCCACTTTGTATCGACAATTTCGATTTATTAAAAGTCATTGGTAAAGGTTCTTTTGGTAAGGTTATGCAAGTGGTTAAAAAGGATACCAAGCAAATTTATGCCTTGAAGACTTTACGGAAACAACATATTGTGTCAAGAAATGAAGTTACCCATACTTTGGCTGAACGTACTGTTTTGGCCAGAATTAATAATCCGTTTATTGTTCCATTAAAGTTTTCATTCCAAAGTCCAGAAAAATTATATTTGGTTTTATCATTTATTAATGGTGGTGAATTATTTTGGCATTTACAAAGAGAAGGTAAATTTTCTATGGATAGATCAAGATTCTACATCGCCGAATTGTTGACTGCATTGGAAAGCTTACATGATTTGAATGTGATTTATCGTGATTTGAAACCTGAGAACATTTTACTCGATTATCAAGGTCATATAGCATTATGTGATTTTGGATTGTGTAAATTAAACATGAGTAATGATGATAAAACGAGTACTTTCTGTGGTACACCGGAATATTTGGCACCCGAGTTGATTTTGAACCAGGGATACACTAGAAGTGTTGATTGGTGGACCTTGGGAACTTTATTATATGAAATGTTGACAGGGTTACCTCCATTTTTCGATCAAGATATTCCAACCATGTACAGAAAAATCTTACAGAACCCATTAAGATTCCCATCATTTTTAGAAAATACCGATGCTCAAGATTTATTGATTAAATTATTACAAAAAGATCCAAAACATAGATTGAGTGATGCTACGGAAATTAAAAACCATCCTTTCTTTAAAGATATCGATTGGAACAAGTTGCTCAATAAAAGCTATCTTCCACCATTCAAACCAAATGTTGAAAATTTATTGGACACTTCCAATTTTGATTCCGGGTTCACCAATGAAAAGCCCCAGGATTCAGTGGTGGAAGCCTTTTTGAGTGAAAGTGTCCAACAGCAATTTGGTGGTTGGACCTATAATGGAGATAGTGTTTTCAGATGATGGAAAATATCCCATTACTTCATTTTGCATAATTCTGATTTCTTTGTTGTATTTTGTTGATTTTATAGTATATTGTGTAGATTTAAATTTAAATTAAACTAAGCTACTTCTAAGTTACTCGATAGTATTTGTACCTATACCTGTAATATAGCGATTGGCAATTGTATTTATTACCTATTTGCAGCGTTGTTATAGGTGGCGCCAGAACTTCCTGGGAAACTTCCACCGCCAGTCTTGCTACTGGGGTTTTTGTGACCAGGATTCAATGGTGCCCCATGCTTAAAATACTCTGGGCCTTTAGGATAATCTCCTTGCTTGATTCTTTCTTGGTCTCGCTGTAAATACTGTGGGTAAGATGGATTCAAGTGTTCCGGTGGGGCTTGGTTAATGTTGACCAATTGTGGTTGCACTTTGATCACATTGGGATCCTTGAGTGGATCATATTGCCCTGGCCCTGGCCCTGGCCCTGGCCCTGGACCATACTGTTGGTTTCCTTGCTGATACCACGGAGCCCCGCCTTCTTGGCCCCCACACCCCGCCTGGCTCTTCTTTTCTTCCGGATATCCATTGGCAGTATACCCTTGTTGCTGGTGGCCCAACTCTGGGTTGCTGTGTTGGGTGCAATCTTGGTAGTCCGGCACTTGGTTCGGTTCGGAAGGCGGAGCAGCGCTTGAGCCGTGGATTTTTTCACTTTCGGTATATGAAGGAGGCTGGTCGCTTGGCCCCTGTTGTGCCTGTTTGTCTTTGGAGAAGAATCCCATGTTAATTGAACAGCTTTACTTGTTTTACATGGGGTTGAAACGCTACCCCCAAACCGGTTTTGTGTTCAGACGCCGGTCACGTGACCACACCTTTGATTTCTCCAGCAAAATTTTTACATGTTAAAACATAGTAGTTAAAGACAGTTCCAAAACCACCAACATGTTCAAGTCTATAACCAGCAAGCTCGGGGCGGCTGTTGCGGCTCCCAGCAAAGTGTTTATCCGTGGAAAACAAAAGGCAGCGATGACTCCTTCGACCCAAAGAGTGGTCAACCAATTATCTGCATTATCTGCCAGTAGAAAGCAGCCCAAATTATTGAGCTTATGTCATGAAGATTTAATAAAGCACAGAACTATCACCAATGCCTGGAAATTGTACAAGAGAAAACTCATCCAAAAAAGAGACCAGCAGTTTGAAAAACAGTATCTTAGTATCAAAAATGCCAATGAGGACTTGAAGAATACCAGCCCTGAACTATTTGCCTTGGCCAGTGTCAAGGAGAACAAGAGGTTCCCCTTGGAAATGAGAATCCCCACCGACTATCCTGCCAACCAACCTTGGGTCTATAACTATACTCCTAAGAAGGATTGAGTATGTGTCAACACAGAAAAGAGCGACTCAAGAAGGTGGTGAAAAATTAGTTTCCAAAGCAACCCAACGCCAAATGGGCCAAGTGGGCCAAGTGGTTTGGCCAAGCGATCAAGGAGAGCGGGTGTGTTTGCCGGAATGGTCTCTTTTCCAAGCTATGCAACACCTAGTTTACCTATCAAATGATATAATGCATCATTCCTGTAAATATAGTTTTTTAAATAAAAAATCTGGTAACTTATTAATTTCATTCATTCATTAATTAATTAAGAATTATCTATAGTACATACCGGTTTTTCCACCGTGTTAGGACATCTTCTGGATTGTGGATGATTTTTAATATCCGTTACGTTAGCTGCCCAATTTTCTTTTGCGGGTGGGAGTGCCAGAAACAGAGCCCTCATATACAGCCTTTGTTGTCGAGCCAGTTCCTGGGTCCACCGAATCTTCATATTCATCCAAATCATCTTTATTGACCGACATTCCATTGATATTTTCCAAAGTATCTCCATTAATGCCGGCAAAATTCACCCCATGTCGCTTTACAAACGTCTTGATATAGTTGACCGAGCTTAAACTGAAGATATGGTCCTCAGCAGTGTATTGAAACCTCTTTTTATTGGTGCCACCGCTACCCGAAGTCTTTGAAAAACTCTCAAATCCCTTCACAATGTTTCCGTAAGCACTTTCATTGAAGTAGTCGGTTTCCTTCTCATAGATAGAGTCCTCCAACTGGTTCAAACGGTTGGTAAGTTCCTGTTTTTTGAGGATATGTTGTGTAAGTTGATTTTTGAGTTTGGTGTATTGGTCGATGCTAGGAAGCTCAGGGGCCGAGCCGTTTTGGGCCTTTTTCGCTCCCTCATCGACACTAGCAGACGAAGGTGTTCCCTTGGCCCTAGGAGACCCCGCCGTCTTCGTATCGGTATCTTTGGAACTCATGGCTAAAGCGGATGGTGTAGTAAAATGAAAGAAATATCAAAGGTGGCCTGCCACGTGACCTGGAGTCTGGTGATAGTTTTACCGAACATGAGTACTGCACCTAGACTGGTGCCACCACAACCTCGGTAAAGTATCCATGAGCAACCATGCCAAAGCAATTGGACAGCATTACCTATTACAGACAATTTAATACTACCAAAAAAAAAAAAAAAAACTTGCAGTTCTAAAAGTGACATCTGCAAGTTTGACAGCCTAGACAACGTTGTTTATGAACATGATGGCCCCTCTTGTCGTCCCCCTCTAGTGAAAATTTCAACCTACGTACAGTAAAAATATTCCTCATTCCCGACAACAACCTAGTTCACGTGCACCAACGGGTCCCGAGTTGCCCCGGCTGTGGCCGGGCACCAAGTCCGAGACCGAAGCCAGGATCCAATTCTGACGTCAGCCCGGGGTGGCCACACCCTCAACTGTAGCGCACGAAAGGAAGTTACCAATACCTTTACACCACCCAACTTACCACTCAATGCCCCTCAATTGCAACCCCGATTCTCAAACAGTCATCAATTTGCATAATTACATCGCAATTTTTCACTCCTACTTAATTAATTATTCGTAGTTCAAATGGAGCTAGCATAATTGAACCACCCATTAATATATATATATATATATATATATATTTATATGTATATATATATATGTACACATTGGTGGGATGGTTGAGCTAATGCCATCATCAGATGAGGCACCAAGGTGGTGTTATGCTCCGGGCTAGCCGCTTCCATGGCCATCACGTTTCCATTACATCAACCAATATAGTAGTTGTGTACCGTCAGGTGATTGGATTCAATAGGTGCGCATTTTGTGTCGGTGAAACGGGAGTGAGTGGTCCACTAAGGCCACCACCACATTTTTTCTATAAAAGGGTGGATTCTCCCTGGTGGTTTTGAGAGCCATTGTAAAATCAATTTATTATAAAAACAAAAATGGCTGTCACTAAAGTATTTGCTCGTTACGTCTACGACTCTCGTGGTAACCCAACCGTTGAAGTTGATCTTCACACCGAAAAGGGTTTGTTCAGAGCCATTGTTCCATCTGGTGCTTCCACTGGTATCCATGAAGCTTTGGAATTGAGAGATGGTGACAAGTCCAAATGGTTAGGTAAGGGTGTTACCAAGGCTGTTGCCAATGTCAATGAAATCATTGCTCCAGCTTTCGTCAAGGCCAACCTCGATATCACCAACCAAGAAAAGGTTGATGAATTCTTGAACTCTCTTGATGGTACTCCAAACAAGTCCAAGTTGGGTGCCAATGCCATTCTTGGTGTTTCCTTGGCTGCTGCCAAGGCTGGTGCCGCCGAAAAGAACGTGCCTTTGTACAAGCACTTGGCTGATATCTCTGGTTCCAAGCAAGACAAGTTTGTTTTGCCAGTTCCTTTCCAAAATGTGTTGAATGGTGGTTCTCACGCCGGTGGTGCTTTGGCTTTCCAAGAATTCATGATTGTCCCAACTGAAGCCCCAACCTTCTCTGAAGGTTTGAGAATCGGTTCCGAAGTTTACCACAACTTGAAGTCTTTGGCCAAGAAGAAGTACGGTCAATCTGCTGGTAATGTTGGTGACGAAGGTGGTGTTGCCCCAGATATTTCCACCGCCAGAGAAGCCTTGGAATTGATCACCGAAGCCATTGCCAACGCTGGCTACACTGGCCAAGTCGGAATTGCTTTGGATGTTGCTTCCTCCGAATTCTACAAGGATGGTAAGTACGATTTGGATTTCAAGAACCCAGAATCCGATGCTTCCAAGTGGTTGACCGGTGAAGAATTGGCCTCTTTGTACGAAGAATTGATCAACGAATACCCAATTGTTTCTATCGAAGATCCATTTGCTGAAGATGACTGGGATGCTTGGGTTCACTTCTTCGCCAAGGTTGGTGACAAGATCCAAATTGTTGGTGATGACTTGACTGTCACCAACCCATTGAGAATCAAGACCGCCATCGAAAAGAAGGCTGCCAACGCTTTGTTGTTGAAGGTTAACCAAATCGGTTCTTTGACCGAATCCATCAAGGCTGCCAACGACTCTTATGCTGCTGGATGGGGTGTTATGGTTTCCCACAGATCTGGTGAAACCGAAGACACTACCATTGCTGATTTGTCTGTTGGTTTGAGAGCTGGTCAAATCAAGACTGGTGCTCCAGCCAGATCCGAAAGATTGGCCAAGTTGAACCAAATCTTGAGAATCGAAGAAGAATTGGGTGACAAGGCCGTCTACGCCGGTAAGAACTTCAGAATCGCTTCTACCTTGTAAGTAGTGTTATAAGTTACGTCATTATAACATGAATAAATAGTATGAAAAATATAATCAATGCCCATCGATTGGATACGTTTTTTTTTTTTTTTTTTTTTTTTTTAAGTTTTCATGGGACTAATATCCTTTGAAAGTTATTAAAACGCTTTTTGCTATTCACATGTATGTAGTATATATGATTCACTGGTATGGTTAGTTTTTTATTTTACAATTGATTGGATTCTATCTTGCTTAAAGCCTGGTTCAACGTGTCAACCACCTTGTATACTTCCTCAAACGTATTATACAAAGGTGTAGGAGCAATTCTAATGACATCGGGCCTTCTTTCATCCATAATCATGGCATGATCATGTAAATATTTGTTGACTCTTTCCATGATATTTTGAGACTTATCGTCGTAGTGGGGCTGGAAAAGTATCGATAATTGACATCCTCGTTCTTCGGGGATCAAGGGAGTCAAGATCTTAAAGCCTAATTCAGTTTGCTCGGAACTATTCTGAGCGATATAGTATTTGGACATCGTTAATAAATCTTCAAGGTATTGGGTCAATTCAATGCTTTTTTCTCGAAGAGTTTGTACACCACCAGCATTTTTGAATAATTCCAAAGAGGCCTTTACTGACACCACATCTATAACTGAAGGGTTGGATTGTCTATAAGATAAGGCGGAGTTGATGGGATCGAACTTTTCCAACATTTTGAATCTGTCTTGGGCGTTATTTCCCCACCATCCAGCCAATCTAGGGGTGAAATTATCTTTGGTGTTGTTCTTGGTGTATTTTTCATGCACAAAGATTCCACCAATGGCCCCAGGGCCGGAATTCAAGTACTTGTAGGAGCACCAAGCGGCAAAGTCGACGTTCCAATCATGTAATTTCAAGGGCACGTTTCCCACGGCATGAGCCAAATCCCATCCCACCACGATGTCTTTACTTTTTGCATGATTTGTGATTTCTTCGATTTTAAAATATTGCCCGGTGTAATATTGGATACCTGGGAAGCATATCAAAGCCAATTCATGGGCATGAGTGTCGATAGCGGCCAAAATATCCTTGGTTTCAAGATACGTATGGCCAGGCTTGACTTCGAGTTGGATCAAATGGGTTTCATCATAACCATACAACTTGACCAAGTTCAACAACGCATAGTAGTCAGAGGGAAACGCTTGTTTTTCGAACAAGATCTTGGTCTTGTTACCCTTGGGCTTATAAAAATGAATAAGTAATCCGTTCAAGTTACTGGTAAGAGATCCCATCACCGCCACCTCGTTGTGGTTAGCTCCCACCACGGGGGCCATCAACGGCAACAACGGCAAGTCGATGTCGACCCATGGTGTATGAGATTTCCCCGGGTGGTTGAAATGGGACTCCACTGCTCTTTGGGACCAGGCGGTGAGCTCGTCGTTGATGGCGGTCTTGGTTTGCAATGGCATGAGCCCAAGTGAGTTCCCACAGAAATACACCGAGTCTTCGCCAGACTCACTGATCCCTAGCGATTCGAACGTGGGAACCGCAAACTGGTCTCGGTAAGTGGGGAACTTGGCGTCCAATTGTCTCGCTTTGTCAATAGACATCGTGAAAGTGGGTGTGATAAGTAGTCGGAGTAGGAGAGATCGCACTTCAGGCCTTAACTACTGTGCGCCTAAAAGAGTGAACCAATCACCAACCAAAGTACCACTAATTATCACTAATCACCACTAATCACCACCAATCACGTACTGCTGCTACTTAGACAAGACCAGAACTACGATACAACCAGGCAGTCTGTTTGGAGTGAGATAATTTTCTAACAGGACCGTTCCAATCCCTTCTGACGGTGGTGGCTTCTTCTTCTTCTTCTTCTTGTTGGTCTTACATTTGCTGCCTTTTTATACTGCACACCGATATATATATATATATATATATTTATCGCACTCTTTTGGCTCTCTTTACCGCCACATCATGATTCATTCGGTCCTTATATGTAAGTAGCATCCAAGATAACAAGACGACAAGCAGCACGGGGCACAGGGCACAGGGCACGGGGCAACTTCGTCAGCGTCTGTTGCATTTTGCCATTTGCTTTTTTTTTTACCAATTTCCTTTTGGCGTTTCTTTCTATATTCGATGATTCTGTTACTAACGATAGTCAATAACGATGGCTTGCCTCGGTTGATGAAGTTCTACACTCCAGTAGATATAAATACCCAGCGGCTCCTTCTCCAGCAGGTGCACCAGTTGATCTCGATCCGGGGCCCCGACGAGTGTTCGTTCATCACACCGCCTTCGCTCCTCCAAGACATCGATGATATCAAAGTCATATATCGCCATTACGCCACCTTATACTTTGTGTTTGTGGTGGACGACCAGGAATCGGAATTGGGCATCTTGGACTTGATCCAGGTGTTTGTTGAATGCTTGGACAAGTGTTTCACCAACGTTTGTGAATTGGACTTGGTGTTTGGCTGGGAAGTGCTACAGACTGTGTTGGAAGAGATAGTTCAAGGTGGAATGGTTATAGATACAAACATCTCCCGCATAGTGGCCGCCGTGGATGCTGCCAACAGCCAGAAGAATTCGGGTGGTTCCAATAGTGCTGCCAGTCTTAGTGCGTCGATATTGTCTGCTATTTCAAGAGATAAGAGTTTTTGGAGTCGATCATAGATTCCGCCTCCACAATAAATAACCCCGGGCTATACAATAGACTATATACAAGGGTTAGAGGGGCCGCATTCTGTGGAACGACATTTACTTGGAATGGGTAGTTGTCGTGTCACCATTAAATGTCATATGCTCAATTTCATCATTGATGTAGTCGTTCGAGGTTGGCGCTATCACCATCTCCACCACGACTTCTTCTGAGAGAGCTCCTTGGCCACCGCCATATCCTGTTCGGCTTGTTCCACTTCCAATTTCTTGTGCTCATTTCCACTTTCTCTACGAACTTCTTCGTAATTGATCAAATGCTGGTTCATGTCTCTTTGTTCTTTTTCAAAGGGCGATCCAATAGGCCCCGTTTTCCAGATCGGGTCGTTTGACAGCGAAGTCAACTTCGCTATTCTCATCAACTCCTGCTGCTCCTTTTGTCTGATTTCTCGATTTCTTTCATAATCAGCCCGGACTTCAGGTGAAAACGCTGCAATGAGCTCTTCATCCGTAGGTGTCGTGTACTTGTACAACACCACCCCGGTACCAATGATACACGAACCGGTGAAGTATACTCTAGCCCATCTATACCATAATGGCTTGGTAGACATGTTGAAGTGTGATGATTAACCAAACTAATTGCATTGGCTAGAAAAACAGGTTCTGTGTCACGTGACCCTCCCTTGCAACTTACCTACTTCGTATTATACTTCCAAAAAAAAAAAACAAAAAACGATGGAAAGGTCGAATTAAAACTCTATGGACATTTATTGGATGGTAACTTAGGAGTGTTTTGTGTTTCCCGCTGATTGGAATTTCTATATGGATTTATCGTGCAATTATCAAGTAAATTAATTAAATTGTGACCATATCAATTAACGTAAAAGCCCATGTGATTCTGTCAAATGTGTACGTGGTGTATGACAGATTTTTTTTTTTTTCCTAAGAGCCCGATGGCAAACATATATTTAGATCCCCCACCACCTAGATTATATTTAAATATAGTTGATGAAGCCTAAGCCGCTTACCTAATCAGGATCATCATTAAACACGTCTGATCCTCAGCCTCCAAAAAAAAAAAAAAAAATTTAAACGAGGCTATACGACGGCACCTCTTATTACTATACGAACCCTCCCAGAGCATAAACGATCCACTGCATTCCAGTTTGATTCTATCCTAGATCCTCAACTGCTCCTTTAACATAACGGTCGCTAGTTAGTTTGGCTGGACCCGAAAAAGCCAGCAGTTTCAATCATCAATATTACCATCATTGACATCACTTTTAACTATCAAATCACCTAATTTTGGGGTAACCATTAATTCAACATTATAATCGAACATACTAGTTTCTCAACAAACTTTAGCAATGTCGGAAAAGCCCAATTCTCAATCGGTGCTGGGATCAACTAACGAAGACAAAAGAAGTAGATCTTCAACTGGTAAGAGAAAATATCACCAAAAGTCAAGAAGTGGTTGTTCCACTTGTAAAAAAAGAAGAGTCAAATGTGATGAAGCAAAACCAAGCTGTAATAAATGCAAGCACATGAATTTAACTTGTGGTTACCTTACTGATAATATCGATAATAATGATGATGGTGGTGAAGAGAAAAGTGAACCGGCTGCTAAAAAGCACAAATCAGTAAAGATAGCATCGCCTTCTTCTTCCACTGCTTCAAGTGATACCAGCGCAGAGATTCCAACTCAAGTACCCACCCCAAATATCTCGCCCAGTCCTAATAATTCTATACAAGATAATACATCTGCTAGTGCTTTGAATTCAGGAATATTGAATGCTGGCAATTTAAATAACCTAAACCTCAGCTATCTCGTGAATAATCTTAGCGGGCTCGGTGGTGATTTAAGTAACCTTGGAAATTTGGCCAGTTTGAGCAATTTGGCTACTTTGGCCCAATTGCCAATTGATCTAAGTAATTTGGGCTCTTTAATCGACAGCTCCGTTACAAATAATATTTCCCAAATGATCAGCGGGTTACAGAAGAAACAATCATCCCAAGAACAGCCTGCTCCCCAAGTTGTGCCCCAGCAGTCCTCTCTTCAACAACCTTTACAATTACAAAATCCAGAACAACAGCAACAACAGGAACAACAGGAACAACAGGAACAACAGCAACAGCAACAGCAACAGCAAAAGCAACAGCAACAGCAACAGCAACAGCAACAGCAACAGCAACAGCAACAGCAACAGCAACAACAACAACGGCAACAACAACAACAGCACCAGCACCAACAACAACAACAACAACAAGGCCAGGTACCACTCAATGATACATATGACTCGGCGAAAATCAATCAACCTTTTGCTCAAAAAGGGCCCCAGAACCCACGTAAGCAATCGGATGGTTCGTTGCCTAACATCTCGCCCAATGTGAATACACTGATTCCTCGGAACTCTAGTCCTATGAGTAACCCCATGGCCGCAGCCATGCAATCGTCCAACTTGAATATGC
This sequence comes from Suhomyces bribrorum, assembly GCA_030561385.1. Taxonomy (NCBI): domain Eukaryota; kingdom Fungi; phylum Ascomycota; class Pichiomycetes; order Serinales; family Debaryomycetaceae; genus Suhomyces; species Suhomyces bribrorum. The sequence goes on along the minus strand of JAKTXG010000062.1, from coordinate 67,162 downwards.
TAGACCTTAGACTAATGTTTCATTATACCTCACAAGTTTCAAACACTATTACTGGAGCAGGTATATCCGATACTAATATCTGGAATTATGATATTCCCATGTTAGCATTTGAACATCCATTCTTGATGCATTCGATTTTAGCATTCAGTGCCACTCATTTGTCCAGAACCGAAAAGGGACTCGACCAATGTGTAACCTGTCATAGAGGTGATGCTCTTCGATTATTAAGAGAAGCTGTTTTGAATATAAATGCCGACAACACCGATGCGTTGGTGGCCAGTGCACTTATTCTTATTATGGACTCGCTTGCAAATGCATCGTTTCCTTCATCAACGTCGCCCAAATCATTGCCAGCATCAGCTTGGATTTTCCATGTAAAAGGAGCCGCTACGATTTTAACGGCAGTGTGGCCTTTGACTGAAGCTTCAAGATTTTACAAGTTTATCTCAGTGGATTTGGGAGACTTGGGGGATATCATTAATCAAAGAGTCAATCTTAGTAAAGATCAACTTACAGGAGCTAATAGATATTTCACCGACCTTGAATGTCACGATTCAGATATTTCCGATTTATTTCCCGTGGAAATCGACTCGCCATATTTGATAACCTTGGCGTATTTAAACAAGCTTCATAAGGAAAGATACAAGTCCGATTTTATCTTGAGAATCTTTGCGTTTCCAGCATTATTAGATAAATCATTTTTATCGTTATTGATGACGGGAGATGTCAAGGCCATGAGAATCATGAGATCGTACTATAAGTTGCTTCGGTCGTTTACTCACGAGCTTAAAGATAAGGTGTGGTTCTTGGAGGGAGTATCGCAAGTGCTTCCGGTGGATGTTGAAGAGTACGCTGGAGGTGCTGGAGGTATGCACATGATGTTGGATTTTTTGGGCGGTGGAATGTCGGTGGTCGATAACGAAATAGATGATGAAATCAGTAAACTAGACCCCAGTGGCCTTCTTGCCAATAAGTTGATTGATCCCAATAATTTGCCCAGTGATATCACCTCCAGTTTGGAGGTTATGCAGGGAGACAGTGGGTTCATGAACATGAACGTACCTGATATGAATGATATGAAGTAATTTATTCAATACAAGAATTGATAACGTCTTGGTCCGGTCTATATGGGTACCTTTTACGCCATAGTGTAGTTTGGTGGCAGTTTTTATCTACCTAATTACCCAAAACGGCGGTGCCCTAGATTGGCCCTGTCACCATGGTGTCATTGGTGGTTGGAGGGTGTAGTCATCTACGATACCAATAAAAAGTACAGGTGTGGTGTTTGTTACCCCACCACCTACATTGGTCCCTTATTGGTCCCTTATTGGTCCCTCATTGGTCCCTCATTGGTCCCTCATTGGATCCTCGCTGGATCCTCGCTGGTCCTTTACACTACTTGGTTCCCAAACCCTTTTGGCACATCGCGATGGCAACTTTCATAACCCCTGGCTACAACTTGTAGATAGTGCCCTTCACCCTTGACTGAAACGAACCCCGGTGCCGCCTCCATCCACACCAGTGACTACTGGGGAGACCCCATAAATGTACCCGGCGAAGATGGATGCCGCCAGGACGACTGAACCGGCCAGCTGGTTGTGGTGGCCAGCTAGTAGCCAGTCGGTGTCCGGCGGTAACCACTCCTTTTGGGGGGGGGGGGGACATCCGCTCATTTAGCGGCGTTGTGCTCTTTTGATCAAACCCAGGTGAGGCTCGCGAGCCTGATTTTTTTTTTTTTTGGAGTTCGGTGGTACCCGCCCAAAGGCTCGTCTAAACCCACCACGTCGCACCCGCCAGTTCTACCACGGAAAAAGATGGAGGGGAGATTGGCGGCGGAGATGACCCCCCCTCCATAGCGTCTACGCCCATGTCCCCTCCTACCTGGTCTCACTTTATAAGTCATGGATGCCCTCAATGGTTGCACCATGTTTCGGGGGATATAACCCAAAAAAAAGTTCGCTTTTGTTTCCCCTTGTCCGCACTCCCTTGACAGAGGGTTTTGTGTAATTAAATCTAAGGCTGTTGAGAAAAAAAACAGTCAAGGAAATCTGACAAACAACAACATCATTTTCAAAAGGTATAGATAGACCAACCCCTCCTCGCGCCGTATCAACTATTGGTATCTCAGCAAGAACGCTTTTCTCCCTCCACCTTGGTCCCCTCTTTGATCCTTGATATCATTCATTCCAATCATTCCATCTAGACCCTATCTTGTATCTTGGGTTATAAACTAGGTTTTTTTTTTTTTTGAAACTAGTAAAAAAAAAAGGTCCTCATTGATCCAAACCAGGTGTTTAGGATTTAACCCTCTCTAAAATCAATTCATAATGCAAACTATAAAGTGTGTTGTTGTGGGTGATGGTGCTGTGGGAAAGACCTGCTTATTGATCTCCTACACAACCAGTAAATTTCCTGCTGATTACGTACCAACTGTATTTGATAACTATGCAGTGACAGTGATGATTGGTGATGAGCCATTCACCTTGGGATTGTTCGATACTGCTGGACAAGAAGATTATGACCGTTTAAGACCGTTATCATATCCATCCACCGATGTGTTTTTGGTATGTTTCTCGGTGATTGCCCCAGCATCCTTTGAAAACGTCAAAGAAAAATGGTTCCCTGAAGTCCATCATCATTGTCCTGGTGTCCCTTGCTTGATTGTAGGGACCCAGACCGATTTAAGAAATGATGAAGTCATTTTACAAAGATTACAAAGACAAAAATTGTCCCCAATCACCAATGAAATGGGTGAAAGATTGGCCAAAGAATTAAGAGCAGTCAAATACGTGGAATGTTCGGCCTTGACCCAAAGAGGTTTGAAAACCGTGTTCGATGAGGCTATTGTAGCTGCCTTGGAGCCTCCTGTCATCAGAAAACATAAGAAATGTACCATTTTATAGTCCTGGTACTTTTTTGGAGTTACAGATCAATATCTCTCCTAACTTAACTTTTGGGGGGCGATATTTGTCAGATAGCTAGGCTAATCTGATATGGTTTTGGCGGACGGGCTCTCCCGGCTCTATTATAGCATTCCCTGATGACTGCATTCTTCTTCTAGTCTACTTCTACTATTTATCAGTTATGTCTAATACATGTTGATTTGTTAAAATCTCCTCTGAAGTATTTGACTATTTGACTATTTGTTCACTAATAGTTTACGGCCTTGTCAGTCGTGATTAAAGTGTAATTGCAAAAGACACTAAAAATTATTAATAAAATAAAATGCCCTGTCTAAGGTGTCTATTTAAGGATTCACGTTTTGAAAGGGCCCTTAATATGCACTGACGGTAACCCGTTTTGTGACTACTAAATAATTGTGCCGTTTTGGCCTGGCCGCCCTAGCAAACCTCACTTGAGCCGTACTTATCCGGATATTATTATGTACTCATGTAGCAACGGTTATGAGCAACTTACTTGACAATCAAAGTGTTTGAGACAAATTAGCCTAGTAGTATGAGCTGCATAGAAGCTAATTCTTTAATAAACTCAACTGCCTCATCTGTAACCGTGATTACGTCCTTTTGGTTCTGCAGGGTAAGATGTAATTCAGCTAATGTTATAATAATCAAAAATTGTTGTTTTATTTTCCATATTGCTTCTTTTGAACCCTCCGCTTTTTTCTTTTATCTATACTTATATCTATACCCATATTATCAACTCTCCACCATCCTCCCACCATCCTCCACTACCCTGGTTTTTTTTTTTTTTTTAAAGGTCTTGGGAGTCAAAAATGCTGTCACCAGAATCATCACCACTTTTTATCCCGCTTCCTTCTATTCTGTCAAATTCCACTCCTGTATCTCCATTAGAGCCTCCAGTGCTTAGATCTCCTCCAAATGCAAAGTTGAATCTCATGACCTCTACCGCCGAGAATGATAAGTTGTTTGGTCAAAATGATCCAGCACTTCTCCTGGCAACCGAAGCTGACACCTCATATCCACATGCTATACATCCAGCCTCTGAAGATGGTAGCTCTTCATATTCGCAACCATCTTTTGATGAGATCAGAATCTCCCATAGTGATCTGACTGATGGAAGGTGGACTAGTGATTCCATGGAGACTGATGATACAACCGAAAGAAGGGAACATAAAAAAGAATTTGTTAGTAACGCCACGTTGGGCCATAAATCGTTCTTAAACAATATCAATTATGTTGCCCATAATAACCATTACCTTACCGAACGAGCCTTCAATTCTCGTTCTCCACAGTTTATTGATGAATATTATAAGGATTATGTCTCATTATCGCCCAATATTATTCCTGGTTATACTTTGTTGAAACAGTTCAATTCTAGTTTCGAAAAGGCCGATATTCTTTATCATGCTGTGAAAGTAGAAGAAGAACATATTCCGGGCTCATCCGTTGTCAAAAGAGGTATCTATTTAGAAACTGATACCGAAGTGGTACTCCGGTTATCACCAAATATCTTGAAAAGTTCTCCTTTATCTCGGTTTTTAAACGAATGGTATATTTTATCAGGAAAGAATACACCTACTCGTCCTCGTCTATTTGCCAATGAAACTATCTCCAATGAGTATTTTCAAGCACAACCAAAGCAAAAAATAGACCTATCCGATGACGATATTAAGCATCCAATTACTCTTCCTCGTGATTTACCTGGAATTTTATATCCTGTCAAGGTCCTTTCCTTGAATGTTTCTGATCTCCTGGCTTCTCAGCTTCCTTCTCAAATTGATCCTTCTAATAATCTTAATGATGACTCTGAAATCTTCTTTAGTGCTGGTCATAAATCTAGAAATAACAGTATTAATAGTGGAAATACTGTTGGGAGCAATAGATCAAGTGATGACGATCCTGTTTCTCATGACCAATACAGACTTGCTTTGATTTATCTTGACAATAAATATAAGGCTTTAAGGGATTATTCGCAGGTTGATCAAGATGAAAACTCAGAATTCAACACCAATAACAACGGAAACTCCTTCAGTACCACTGCCAATAGTAATCATAATAATGTCAATAATCTTAGTTCTACCATGAGTCTGTCTTCGGGATCATCCATAAGTAATCATATTACCAGTTCTAATGGCGTTTCCGGATCCGGAATTAATGGCATATCATCCGTCGGACTTGGCGTCTCAATCCATGGTAACCTGTTGTTTGATGAAATATCAAAACAAATGAAACAATCTCCCAAGTCTCCTTTAAAAGTGATTGAGATTCTTTCAGATATAATTAAAGTCCTCGAAACTCTTGCAGTTGTCCATGAATTTGGTGTAGTTCACAGTGGTATTACCTCAAATTCTATTTTAAAGTCAGAAATTGATCCAAGCGATATAAAATTAACTGGCTGGGATTTCTGTTTTACAATACAGCCTGAAGATTGTTCCAATGATTTCAGAACAAGGCACCTAAACCAAATTCCAGAATTGTTGCCTTATTTATCTCCTGAAATATGCAGTGAGGCTAATAAAGGTGTGGACTATAGAACAGATTTCTATTCTATTGGTATTGTCCTTTATGAATTATTGGTGGGATGTACACCATTCCAAAGTGATAATACCGCAACTATAATAAGGAGACAGATTCTACTGAAACCAATTTCTCCGTCATTAATTGCTCATGCTTGGATTACTGATGATCTTAGTACTATTATAATGAAACTTCTAGAAAAAAATCCGGATGATAGATATCTTGATTGTCATAGTTTGATCAATGACTTGAACATTTCCCGGAATGATTATATCGATAAAGTCACTTCGTTGGGAGAATCAGTCATTAAATATTGGTCCAAGAGAGAAGATACAAAGGATCATTTGATAAAGGAAAACCCTAGAAACTTAGACAAATGTGGTGTTGCTCCTATTTTCCAATATCCAGGAAGTGTATATGGAATGGATGAAGAGTATAGAAGAATGTTTAAAACATTTGAAGGCTTCAAACTCGGTGTCAATTTATTGTTCATTACTGGAGAAGTTGGTTCAGGTAAATCTACGGTTTTGGCTGATTTGATATCTTCAACAATTTCCACCAACAATTTCTACTTCCAATGGAAATTCGATAGGCATGAAACAAGTGTAACTATGTATACTTGTTTCTTACATGGGATAAAGGTGATTTTGAATCAAATATTAACATTGTCCCAAGAAGTGATTCATCGTTGGAGAGATCTTGTGATTTCGAAAATCGAAACTGACTTGAGAATCATCTTTCTGGCAATTCCTGAAATGAAGGCATTTTTAGGTCCCGCATACGATGCGTTAATTGAATCTGATCCACGGTTTCAATCGAATATTCAAGATGATTTGATAAATTTGGAATTGAAATTTAGATATATCATCAAGTCATTTTACTGCTTGATTGGTTTTCAAGGTCTCACTATGTTTCTTGATGACATGCAATGGTGCTCGTTAAGTGAATGGGCTATGATTGGGGAAATTTTAGAATTTTTTGAATCCAATAATCTAGAGAATGAAGTTTCGATTAAAATTGTGGGGGCTTATTCAACTAAAACTGAAATCTCTAAAGATCATTCTGAAAATGAGGATTCGAATCAAGATGTTGATTTTTTCCTTAGAGGATTATCTCTGAACGAAAATGTTGTTACTAAAGAAGAAATCCTTAAGTTTCTAAAAAATTCCAAGGTCAATAATCATGAATTCCATTTAAAACGATTAGATCAAGATAGTTTCGCAAATTATATTAATTCTGGGTTCTCAAATTCTCGTGAAGGTACTCTTCTTATGCGGAACGACCAGACAAGCATGTCATCTATGTTTGGTTCTCAAAATCTGTCCATTGGCTTGATTGATGAACCTACAAAGAAAGTTGCTGCGCAGATGTATAATCTTACAAAAGGAAGTGTTCTTCTTGCCAGATACTTGATCGGAACTTCCATTATAAATGGAGATGCTCACTTTATTAATTCAAGAGTTAATAGTGGAAGAAAATGGATCATTGATCTTGACGTGGAGAATCCTGATAGAGATCTTAACATAGTTAAAAAGTACTTGGATTCTTCTTTGACTGAGAAAGCTCACTCTCTATTACAATTTGCAGCCATTACTTGTGATGGGTATTATTTTTACTTATCCCAATTAATGATTGCCGCAAATATTTCATTAAGGGAGGCGTATGAGATCTTACATTCATCTGTGGAGTTGGGTGTTATTTCCCCCACTAGCAACTACCATAGAATACCTTTTCATTTATTGACCAGTGATGATTTTCCATTTGAATTGAGTGATAGTACAATCTGGGAATTATCAACACAAACAAGATACAAATTCAATCACGATTATATTCGGGATCATTTGATTAATGATTTGGTTGAAAGTAATCAATTCGAAAAATACCATCGATTATGTGGTTTGAGGTATTATAAACGTATTTCTAAACAAAACGAATTTAGTATCTCCAACTACCTTAAAATGGCTCATCATTTGAGCGTTTCTTGTGATATTGCTCAACCGCAAGATGTGGAAATATATAGAAAGGTATTGATTCAAGCAGGAAGATATGCCTCGTCCACATATAAGAGTACTGCAGCATCTAAGTTTTTCAAGGCTGCCGATAAATTTATCGACGCAAATGATACAAAGAACAAATTAAAGAGTATTTTGACCATTTGCCAAACTGAACAATTACTTAAAAATTATGATGCGTGCCTTCAATACATTGAAAACGTACAGAATACGCATCATTTTGATGAAACTGTTTTCTTGCTGATCCGGGTAAAATGTTATATTCAGTCAGGACGGTTTGAATTGGGTATAAAGACTGCTATCCACGGGTTGAAGAAGATAGGAATTGAAGTTTATTTCGATAATGATAAATCTAAAAAGCTCTATGAGAAGGTTATTGGTAAGGTCCCTGCTTCAATTACTGAAATTAGAAAGATGAAAGATTTAAAAAGAACTTCTTCTCCTGTGGTTCTTTTGGTTTATGAATTAGTTTCTGATATTATTCTTCCATGTTATTCAATTGGGTTTGACTATACTGCCAAGTATTTGGTTGCTCAGATAGTCATTTTAATTCATTACTACGGCATTTCACCATTATGTTCAATTTCATTGTTGGAATTTGCTAATGGATTTATTAAAATGAACGATAAAGGCAATTTTATGAAAGGACTTGAATTTTGCAAAGTGGCCATCGATATCGTGAATAATACCAAAAATATTTCTTCAGAATTGATCAAAAATGTTTATGAATATTACGTTATCACCCTGGCAGCATATATCGAACCAATTCCTGAGATATTAAGGTATTATGATATATACATTAGGTCTCATCGACCATTTGTCCCTAACCATTTGGCGTCTTTAAGTTCGCTTACAGAATCAACAAAAACTTTATTAATACACTTAAATGGTTATCCGTTTGCAAGTGAAGGCCATAATATTATGTCAAAGCATTTTGACTTCTCCAACAGAAATCTTCAGCAATATGGTTACTCTTTACTACACGGTGATATAACATTAGATGAGTTCGAAAGAAAGTATCCTCTAGACGTGAGGTTTAAGCATTCTAACTTCATCTTTTTTGTCTGCAAGATTATTTACTTGAATTTGTTTGAGAGATACGATGAAGTGAAAATTCTTATATTACTGAAGGTTAATAAATTCCTGAGCTATTTACAGCGATGTCCAAATCATATTGGATATCTTTTCCACTGTGTTGTTGCATTAGCGCAGTGTAATTACAAGGATGAAGAAGAGAAACAAAAGGGACAAGATATTATCAAATACGCGTGTGATCTGTTTCGATTATGGGCAGAGGTATCTCCTGATACTTTTTCTTCGAAATATGCAATAGTGAAGGCTATTCATGCGTGCTTGGATAAACTGATATCGCCATTGGTGATCTTGGATTACTTTGATGACGCCATTGATTATGGTAAAGAGAGAAATAATTGGTATGATGTTGGTATGGCCAGTTATTTATGTGCAAATTGGTTGTCCAAGCAAGGTCATGGAGGTAAAAGAGTCATTGAATATTCAAAGACGAGTATAGAGGTATTCAAAAGTCTTGATGATCGCTTGATGGTTCCTTTACTTGAAAAGAAATTTGGAAAGTTTTTGCAGAAGGGGTATAATTGGGCAGGTTTGAAAGATCCTGACAGTTCTCAATCTTTTATTCCGACTCCATCAAGATCTTTTACCAATGTCACTGATTTGAAACATAACCCACTGAGCTTTGGCAGACCAAGATCTAACATAAAAAGACATGTTAGAACCAAAAAGAAAATTACCAGGATAGATGAAGTGGATGACACGTCCGATTTAAATAAAGCAGTCAAAGCATGTCTACTGATTTCTGAATCTTCTACTGACACTACTATTTTTTTGAAATTGCTTGAAAGCACTATTATGTTCCTGAGAGTTGATTATGGTGTTACAGTGATACGTGACAATGATGAACCTTTGATTCAAGCCATTGGATCTGCAAATACAGTTTACAGTGTCGAAAACCAGCCATTGAGTTCCAGAGGTGATATGTGTCCTTATTCTCTTTTGATGCATGTTCTCCGCTCAGGGGAAACGATTGATAAAGATGAGGATCATGTTATGTTTTTGAACAAATTTGGTAAGGATGAATATTATCAACAAAATAATGGGTCTGCTATGATATGTATTCCATTGAAAAATCAAACGGGAGTTTATGGTGCATTGTATCTTGAGAATCAAAAACCCATTACCAAAGCTGGAATACCATTCTTCAATGCCAAAAAAAGGGATTTACTTGACTTACTCTGTACTCAAGCGTCAGTATCGCTCAGTAAAGCAAAACTTTATTCTCAGATGGAGATTGCCAAGAGTGCTGCTGAAGATGCAACTGCTGAAAAGGCAAGTTTTTTGGCAAATATGTCTCATGAAATCAGAACCCCGTTCAATTCTTTACTTTCTTGCTCGATATTCTTATTGGATACTGAGTTAACAAAAACACAACAAGAGTATGTTGAGACAATTCGAAGCTCTGCTATGGTTACATTAAATATTATCGATGGTATTTTGGCATTTTCGAAGATTGAACATGGCTCATTTACATTGGACAATGCACCATTTTCTTTATGTGAATGTGTGGAAAGTTCAATGCAATTATCTGGTGAGCAGGCAGCAATTAATGATTTAGAATTGGTGTTTTTGAACAAATGCCAAAACATAAAGTCCATCACCGGTGACGTTACCAGATTTAGACAAATCATTATAAATTTAGTGGGAAATGCAATCAAATTCACTTCTGAAGGTTCGATTATTCTTGAAGCTGGTGCTAGGGAAATTATTCCTGGACGAGTTGAATTGGCTATATTCGTCAAGGACTCAGGTATTGGTATTCCAGAAGAATCTAAGAATAAAGTATTTGGGGCATTTTCCCAAGTAGATGGATCTTCCAGACGTGAATTTGGTGGAGCTGGATTGGGTTTAGCGATTTCCAAAAAGCTTTCCGATATTATGGGAGGTGATTTAGGGTTTACAAGTGAAGAAGGAGTTGGAAGTACTTTCCATTTTATAGTAAATTGTCAGGTAGAGTATTTCAACGAGCCTGAGGTCTATTTTGGGAAAGTTGAAGCAAGAAAGTTGGGACTCAAGAACCAAGCATTGATTGTTGATGATCATTTCAACAGTAAGGAATCTTTGAGGAAAACCTTGGAATACTTTGGGTTGGAAGTGGTCACCCTTAATAGTTTGGGTCAAATTAGACAAAATGTTGATGATTTTGCTTTTATATTTATACACGAGAGTCATTATAAAAGTCTCAAGAAGTATAAATCGGTGATTAATTCCAAATGCAATATTGTTGTGATCGCTCTGTTTGGTAAGTCTTTACCAAAAGATATGGAAAATCATTCTGTGTTATTATCACCATTCCAAAGACTGAAATTAATTAAAATTATTCAAGGGGCAATTGATGGTGATGCTGATAAGGGCGTTAGTAAAATTGATGGTGCTACGGCTCCACTTTTGGCGGAGAAGTTCCCATTACGGATATTGCTAGCTGAAGATAACCTTGTCAATACTAGGGTTGCCCTTCAACACTTGAAGAAATTGGGATACAATGCAGATCATGCTAAAGATGGAGTAGAGGTTATTGAAAAATGTGAAGCTGCGTTAAAAATGTCACATCATTATGATGTGATCCTAATGGATATACAAATGCCCCGAAAGGATGGTATCGCTGCCACTATTGAATTGAAACAATTATTTGAAACTCGGGGAATGGAACTGTATATTCCTAGCATAGTTGCCTTGACAGCTAATGTCGCTGGTGATGATAGACAAAAGTCCTTGGACTGTGGTATGATTGATTTTATTTCGAAGCCGGTAATTCCCAGTGAATTGGAACGTGTATTGTCGACGTTGGGCGAGTCCGTTTCCAAGTCTGATTAGGGCATAACCACCTTCTTAAATGTATTACATCTACTAGTTTGATATTGTTATTTATTACAAAAATAGATATATTGATTATAAGCAAAAGCAAAAGTTGTAGAATCAATGGAGGGAGGAATGTGGTATCTTCAAGAGGTGTGGGAGGTTGCTATTCAAAGGAAGGGTTTTTTTTTTATTGTAATATGTTGTAGTTTCTCTCTGTTGATTAAAATATGGTCATACAACTGTAAAATAGTTGCTGGTTCTAATCCTACACATCGAGGAAGTGAAAGCGTGAACTTTTTATACTTCATTCATTGAAACTAAACATTTATTGCTACATATTAAGCTCTGGAGAATTGGTCGTGATAAATCTTGAGTCTTTCTTCGACCCACTTTTGTACTTTTACGGCGTGTTCATCCTTAACAGACTGGGGAACAACGTATCTAGCTTTTTCAGTTTGGGGTAATTGTTTCCACTGGAGACTTAATTCTTTCCCGATTTCACCAATGGAGCGTCCATCATTGACGTAATTTTCCTTCAAGTACAACGCATATCCACTAGCAGGCTTCTTTGGTTTTGGTGTGTAGATATTGAGTTGCTCTTCGTTAAACTTTTCAGCCTGTTGGACGAAAGAATTCTTGTCGACATCACTTAAGGCCTTCCATTTAGCAGCGGAGTCAGTGAAGGTGTTTCCTTTTTCTAACTTCATGAAATAGGTGTAACCACTCAATCTACGGAAGGGTTTAGTGGCAGTTTTCAAGATTTCCTTTTGGCGTTCCTCTCCCTTCTTTTCCAACTTTTTTTGTTCATCCTTCAACTTCTTTTCGAGGTTCTTCAAGGTGGTCTTTTCCTTGGCAAGTTTCTTCTTCAAAGTGGCTTTTTGCTTCAAATGGAGCTTCTTTTCTTTGTCCAAAGCCTTGGCCTTGCTGGTCTTCTTTGCGGCAGTGGCCCCTAAAGGACTAGTAACTTGGAAGGCGCCAACCATGGAGGTGCTTAATGGGCGCAACCCCAATGGTTGGATTGGTCTGAATCTTAAGAGCATGTTCTTTATCATTGTAAGTCAATGGCAAATCTAAAAGTGAGGATGAGGAGTTGTTTTGTTTTGGATTGAGTTACTGGTGATACCCGGTGCTGTGTGCAGGACGCTTTTTGGTGAGCCAGCCCCTTGCTTATTGGACAATCACAACTGTCACAAATGTGGCGAGGTGACTGTTTCAACTTCCACTTTCGCATTGGTTTTATATACGTTACGAATCCTGCACCAGCATGCCTGGACTTGTAGCTGGGGCTCTGTTTTTTTTTTTTTTTTGGTTTTTTGACGTGTTCCAGACTACTGGTACCGCAACCCTATATGCACCACGAAAGAGTACCACTGGGACCAGTGGATATAAAGAGAGAAGTAGGTAGAAGTAGGTTGTGGAGTTTGGCGGGTCTTTGGCCAATAATCAGTGAACAAGGCTTGATGTGTTTACTGTCTGTATCGACATAGTTAATTGACCACAATACGGAGGAAAAAGCAGGGGAAGCAAGTTATATGAGGCGAGTAGTATAGTTGCTTCATATATGTTAGTAGTTCCTACTATATTACTGAATTCTACCATGGTACGATTATACACCATACGAAATTTCCAGCTAAAAATTCAAGCATCTGATTCGTCGTCATTGCAACCACCAGTTTGTCATGGCTGCCCACAAAGCCCCAGTTTTTTTCTGGTGGTGATGGTGGTGGAGGTGATGGTGGTGGCGGTTTTGCACCTATAGGTATTTTTTGCCCTCTAACTAAAGCATATTTCGCGTCTTACTTATCAGTCCATAACTGCCACCACCACCACCACCACCACCACCACAAACATCATGACAATTTGATGAAAAAGTCGATGACCAACTCGGGAAATCATTCTTGATCGTGTCCCCGTTGCTTGCAACCAAAACTCTCCCGTTTCAATCGCTGGGTTGAAATCCCCCCAGTAGTCCCCCAGAAAAGGTCCAGATCGGTCGTGTATTTGCGTCGGATTTGTTCAGCAAATTTTTTGTCAAACTAATTGAGATACTCTTTGATATTCATAATAATACGGTGCTAATTGATCTCCTAAACAATCATGTTTTCAGCAGCACGTTCCGATACTTTGTTTCTCGGAGGAGAGAAGGTCAGTGGTGATGATATCAGAAACCAAAACGTGTTGGCAGCACAGTCCGTGGCCAATGTGGTCAAATCATCTTTAGGACCCGTTGGTTTAGACAAGATGTTGGTGGACGATATTGGTGATGTGACTGTCACCAATGACGGTGCTACTATTTTGTCTCTTTTAGATGTTCAGCACCCTGCTGGAAAGATTTTGGTGGAGTTGGCCCAACAACAAGACCGTGAAGTGGGAGATGGTACCACATCGGTGGTGATTATAGCGGCCGAATTATTGAAAAGAGCAAATGAATTGGTCAAGAACAAAATACATCCAACCACCATTATTACAGGTTACCGTTTGGCCTTGAGAGAAGCTATTCGTTATGTGAACGAAGTGTTATCACAATCTGTCGATAGTCTTGGTAAAGAAACCATGATCAATATAGCAAAGACTTCGATGTCATCTAAAATTATTGGTTCTGACTCGGATTTCTTCAGTAAGATGGTGGTGGATGCCATGTTATTAGTGAAAACTACAAATTCCAAAGGTGAAGTCAAATATCCCGTTAAAGCAGTCAATGTTCTTAAAGCCCATGGAAAATCTTCAACAGAATCCATGTTGGTTGAAGGTTATGCTTTGAACTGTACTGTAGCTTCTCAAGCTATGCCCAAATCTATCAAGAATGCCAAGATCGCTTGTCTTGATATCAATTTACAAAAGGCTAGAATGGCTATGGGTGTTCAAATAAATATTGATGATCCAGATCAATTGGAAGAAATCAGAAAGAGAGAATATGGAATTATTATCGAAAGAATCCGTAAGATCTTAAATGCCGGAGCCAACGTTATTTTGACCACTAAAGGTATTGATGATTTATCATTAAAGGAATTCGTTGAAGCAGGTGCTATGGCAGTCAGACGTTGTAAAAAGGAAGATTTAAGAAGAATAGCAAGAGCAACTGGGGCCACTTTGGTGGGTAATTTGTCTAACTTGGAAGGAGAAGAAACTTTTGAAACTTCATACTTGGGTCATGCTGATGAAGTCAGTCAGACTAGAATTAGTGATGACGAATTAATTTTGGTTAAAGGCACCAAACAACACTCGTCTTCCTCCATTATATTGAGAGGTCCAAATGATTATTCATTGGATGAAATGGAAAGATCCTTACATGATTCCTTATCGGTAGTTAAAAGAACTTTAGAAAGTGGTAACGTGGTTCCAGGTGGTGGTGCAGTGGAGACTGCTTTGAACATATATTTAGAAAACTTTGCCACCACTGTTGGATCAAGAGAACAATTGGCTATTGCTGAATTCGCTAATGCATTGTTGGTGATTCCAAAGACCTTGGCATTGAACGCTGCTAAGGACTCTTCTGATTTGGTTTCCAAATTAAGAACTTATCATGCCGCCTCTCAAACTGCTTTGCCAACTGATACCAAGAGAAAGAAGTATAAATACTACGGGTTAGATTTAATCGAAGGGAAGATTGTTAATGAAAGTATCCATGGTGTTTTAGAACCAACCATTTCTAAAATCAAATCGTTGAAGTCAGCATTGGAAGCATGTATTGCTATTTTAAGAATTGATACCATGATCACCGTTGCTCCAGAACCACCAAAGGAAGACCCACATCAACATTAAGCACAAACTGTCCAACAAAGCACAATCCTTGACGGCTACCGTGGTGAATTTTACGAGCGTTGTAGCTCGTGGAAACATCCAAGTGAGTGCATAAACGAGCAAATTTTTTTTTATGATGAGGTCCACAAGCCTTCATAGAGATATTCCATAGAGTATATAAACCTATAATATCGTGGCCTAATCGAAACAATAAAAGCCGGTGCACCGGTGTGTTTATTATAGACGTATGATCCCATTACAATGTATGTATAACATATGACAGTGTGAAAAACCGGCTAAATTATATATAAAAACAGAGTAAGTCAAATTTGCATCATACGTCGACTCCGAGCTCTTGGTAGAGGCGGTGGACCTATTTACTAACATGTTGATTTGGAACCCTTTGGCATAACAGAGGACTAACGAGGCTGTACGTGTTGGTTTTTACAATAAGACGCGAAGGTTCAACAGCCAAGCTTAATAGACGAATCCCACGATATAATAATGGCTGATGTCAACCACCGTTGTATATTTTTGATTACACAAGTGGTGCCACAATATTCAAAAGGAAGTTGACTATATTATTATGTAAGGCATTTTTGATGAGATGTTTTTGTATATTTTTGTTTGTAATTCGTTTTGGTTGACGATCGGGTAATTATGCATCTACAACTTTGAATAATTATTAGTGAGATTAATTAGGTGAGTATGTCACCAGCGAAATAATCTAATGGGTAATAAAGTAGAATTAAAAATTAGTATTACAGGAAACGTGGGAACCGTAGTAGACAGTGGCCAGCCAGGACAAACCGGGGTGTTTCAATGATTTAGAAATGAATCAATGTATGATAAAATAATAAAAATCAACCCATGAAGTCAACTTTCAGATTTAAGCTATTATTCTTCCTGAATTAGCTAAGTTCACCATTGAAGACCCTGATCTATCGAATTGATTGTTCTTGCCCATAATATGATGCTGTTGATGGTTATGGTGGTTGTGGTGGTTGTGGTGGTTCGAATTGTAGTTTGGTTTTTGAAGATGTTGACGTTGAGGCACATTTAACGAATTAGAGGATTTCACCGATAATGGCATTCTTTTTTTAACTGGAGTCAACATTTCTTCTTCTTGAGCCAATGCTGATAAACTATAATTTGAAGTTGTGTTTGTTCTCAAAGAATTAGAAGAGTATGAATTGGAAAGAGACATGTTGGAATTGTAGGACGATATCGACATATTTGAAGAGGATCTCGATGCAGGAGACGACATGCTGTGGTTTGAATAAGGAGATGTAGATAAACTGGAAACAGGAGATACTGGTGAAGTAAGAGATCTGTTGCCATAAGTGTTTGAAAGTCTGTAATAAGAAATTTTTTGGTTGGATTCTTCTTCCAATTTTTTGACCAAAGATAGTTTGATATTGGTCAAAAATGGTTGTAATGCAATAATAAGTTCGTCTTCTTTGATGGTAAGGTCCCATTTCAAGAGGTCCACGAGTTCTTTTTCAGCCATGTTGACCTCTTCGAGTGACAACAAACCATCGGTGTATTTTGTCCAATGTTTGTTCAAAGGAGACGAATCGTTCAAAGACTTGGCACTCAATATCAACGAGGCCAAGAAGATTCTATGTCTAGTAGTTTCCATACCAATGGCATTGGCAGGTAAGATGTTACGTAATTTATTAAGATAAATGACAGTGGCCATTAAAGTTGGGGTTTGGACGTTGGAATATTTGATCAAATTCTTGATAAAGTTGACAAGTGAATGACTTTTTTTAATGGGACTCACCAACATACTGGTACTGCCGGGGACCACGGAGTATTGAGGCTTCGACACCTTGACTTGGATGATGGAACTGATGGTGGCAGCCAAGAAGTTGATCATTTCGGCCGAAACTGGCTGGCGGGTAAAGATCTTTAATGCTTCTCTGTCTGACATTACTATAGGAGGAGGTGGGATTTGGAAGAGGATGAATCAATGAGATATTAATCAAAGTGGGTTAAAAGTCTATGAAAGAATGTGCTGCGATGGGACGGGGGGAGGGAACGAAGGGAGGTATTGATGGAAGATGTGATGTGTTAGGGGAAAATGAGGTTTACAACTGGAATTTTTCTCCTTGACTGGCATTCAACTTATATATATGTAAAGATAGGATACACGTCCAACCAAAAAAAAAAAAAAAATTATTATTATTAGTATTATTAGAATAAAATACACTAAATATAAGTAGGATCACAATACCTAATTTTGTGGGCAGTGACACTATTGTCTGAAAAGTTCCGAAGCTGGATGGCGTATGCCCGTGTATGTGGTAGTATGCGGGACCCCAGGCTTCACTACATGGGAACACTAACACGAAAAGCTGGGATGGACAAAACCTCCTATTGGACTTTGTAGTAGGATCACGTCGACACCACACCTCCTTCCTACCTCAAGGGGTAAATCTGTTACGCGAATTATTTTGCATCTATTGTTTGTAACGTAGATGTTGGTACCAATTCGGTTAAATGAGACGCGCATCACTTTTTGTTGTCGACTAACTGAGACAACGTGGAGCCAATCCATCAGTCGTCTCTTGCTCGGGGGGGGGGGGCGAGCGGTGGGGGTTAAGTCGTGTGAGAGCCCTGTCCATCCCCTTCAAAGCCTGGAGGTTTGTTATAGTTATAAACATAAACATGGGCTTGCCGTCAATAGGGCTCCTCCACACACAGGCTAACCATTACCATAAGACAGGTTGACGGTGGGGCTCATCGGGGCATCTAGTCATACTATGGCCAGGATGTCCCGTGCATTTATCATGGATGCCCGGTCTCATCAGACGAGACTACGACTGTGAAACACCCCACACATACTGCATGGTTTCAGGTGTGTATCACAATTGAGGCATGGGCCTTTGATAGGTCAAGGTCGCTGTGGTGCCCACACTGAACCCATTTAAGAAACATCCACTCTATCCGTTGCTGGTCGGGCTTACCGGGCAGGCGGTCTCGGATAATCCTGGATAATCTTGTTGGGTCCAAAATGTAAGATGTAGTATGATGGTTCCTTGCATTCAAAAGTGAACAATCTAGACTATTGTCTGACGTTCGATTGACCTTCTTTCACAACAGCACAAACAGAGCCCCAGGCTGTGTGTTGCTCTTGGCGGCAACAGGCGGCGTGCTGTTTACACCCAACACGTAAACATGTTGTTGGTTCCACGGTCATGGTCGTCACCAAAACATATATTTACTTCCTTCCAGTGGTAACGTGATTTTGAGGGTCTACGCGTTCAAATACGCGTCCAAAAAAATATCTCCAGTCACCTTATCTAAATAGGCTTAATTCTACACTATAGAAGATACTCTGCAGCAATGCACTTCTAGGCATCGTCTTAATCGGTGCCTTATATTATTTTGATTGCTGCTGGTTGGATTTTTGGACCCCATACCTGTTTTCAGTTGCTCTTTAATTATATTATCAGTTGCGAAAATATTAATTTATATTGGTTACATAAACGAGCATACTCTTCAACCATCTATCCAATAGATGAGAAGTTATGACTCGTACAAGTACATGAGTAGTCTCTGTAGCAGATCAAGGGTCGTTTAGTTGGCCACGTCTGGGTAGTAGAAGAAGGCAAGCGCAACGATTAAATAGGTGCTTAGTAACATGGCACCTTCGAGCCAGTTAGACTCCCCGTCTAAAATCACCAAATTACTGATGAACACTGAAACAAACAAAATGGCCGTCTCAAACGTAGAAAAGTACAACGACATAGGAACGTCAATCGCCCATCCTACCAAAACCATGAAGGGAGTGACAAAAATGGCAATTTGAAGTGATGAACCCACCGCAACCCCGATTGCCAAATCCATCTTGTCTTTCATGGCAACCACAATTGCAGTAACATGTTCAGCAGCATTACCCACAATTGGAATCACAATTAAACCAATAAATGTCTTGGATAACCCGGTGGATTCCACAATATCATCAATGGACCCAACCAAATAATCAGCACAGAATGAAACAAGAATGGTGGCCACCACCAAAACTCCCAACGAACTTTCCACCGACAAGTGAACAATTTCCTTGGCGTTATCTTCGGTGGGAACTGCGGTTGTAATAATACCATCGTCCGCCTCTTGCGCTTGTTCTTCAAAAAGTGATTTGTGGGTCTTTAACTGGAAAACAAGGTACAAGATGTAAACCACCAACAAAATAATAGAAACACCTCTAGATAAACTGAGAATCAAGTCGTCCGAAGTTCCTGGTTCTGGGAATTCGCCCTTTTTCTTTGGTTGTGGTAAAGAGGCATGGAAAGCTGCGGGGATCATTAAACCTGCAGTGGCTAACGCCATCAATGAAGACATGGTTTGGGCAACCGTTTGGTTGAAGGTTTGTTGGACCCGAGTGATACCACCGGCAATAAAACAACACCCTAACACCAATAATAAATTGGATAAAATCGATCCCAACATCGAAGCTTGAACAATTCTCACTTGGTTTCCTTTCAAAGCGATGATTGAAACAATCAATTCCACAGCATTTCCAAAAGTGGCATTGAGCAACCCTCCAATAGTTTCACCAACATGTTCTGCCAACTCCTCAGTTGCAAAAGCCAAAATCGAAGCCAATGGGACGATAGCAAAGAAATTTAACCAGAAAATGGCAGTGGAAGACCATTCCAAAATACCCGCAATGATACCTAATGGCACAAATACTAACAAGTAGTTGACTGGAGACAGTTTGAAAGTTTGAACCACTGCAAATACAAAATTATTTTTGGTTCTGGACAACCGTCCTTGTTGAGTCCCAAGTAATGGGACGTTTTCGATACTGGGCATGGTCTAAGGTTAGTATTAAAATTCAACAGACCACACGTCTGAGCACATGGAATAAGCTTTGAGTCCCGGCAACTTGTTGCTAATCGTACCAACTTTCTTTCCCTGGCATTCTTGGTATCTTCTTGGTATCTTCTTGGTATCTTCTTGGCTTGTTGTGTTGTTTCACAGCTACCTTTTTGTGAACATTGGTGAGAGAGGCTCAAAAGCGGTCATATGGCCAATTGAACATATGGCAATTGGTATCAGGAGGCTTCACAGGCGAACCGATATACATACACTTCTTTGGTGCTTCAGTAAGGACTTCTGGTAAAAAGTGTTGATGAATTAGGGTTGCTGGAACTGAGATGCTTCAAACCGTGTAGACCCGGCTCAGCCTCGCGAAGGTTTTCTGAGGGGGTAAAAAAGAACATGCCGCATGGGAAATATATAACTACCCTGAGATGGGAGACCATTAACCAATCATATTGGCCCCTACCACCAGAACATGAAAACGAACAAGAGAACGGAGTAGTTAGTTGGTGGCAACTGCTACCGATGATTAGTGAAGGGTCTCTCCCGTTGATAGAAATCCCATTCTTGGTACTGTATTTTGGCCATTTTTCACGTCGTATTCGTTGCCAAGAACATCTTTAAATTTACCGTTCAAGATAACCCGCACTATCAGGGGTGGTTGCAAAAATCACATTCAATCGTTGTTCTGGCAGAGTGGATTTGCCTCAGTATAAATGCTCGTGTAGGTAACGGAAGTCCCACCTGATTTCAGAAGCGCCACATCTGGTGTCGACTGACTGCTGGTGTTTGGATGTTTCGGTGTTTGAAGTTGCAATGCTTCGATGTTTCGATGCTTTAAGGATGATCCAGGGTTGTATCAACCTATTGTATCTTTTAACTGTCAGTGTTTCGTGGATATCACCAAACCACCTGGCTAATACCCGCCATGGTCCATGATTGCTTCCGCCCTGTTGTTTGTAGCTTTAGTCTCTAAACTTGGGATCTCGCCACCCTATACAACCATAGTCTCTCAAGTTGATTCACTGGTGCCCTGATTTGGTCCAGGAAAAACAAGGATTGGGGTGGCTTTATATCAAAATAATTTGTATATTTTTAGCAGCATGGCTAATAAGTAATCGGGGCGTAGTTTTTGTACCTGTGCTTCCAATTGGGCAATAGTTCCGGCTAATTAGCTCGACGGATACTTCTCTCTCGTAACACCTCTCAACTACGCCAGCTGTTACACACATGTTACGGCTGGGGATTATCTACAACATACTTATTAGCGTGGTCACGTGAAAATATCGAATTACTTATCATCTGGTATTGATCCACATCAAGAAACAAATGAGTATTATATTCTGTTCTCAAGCCATTTTATTATGGGAGGGTATGAAAACGTCAAATTTCCGGGTCGAGTTTTGAGTTTTTTTGTAAGAACTAAATATTATACCAGTACTAGTTGAAGTCGGTCTTAAGACACCAACTCATGCCACAAGTATGGAGTGAAAATTATCACGGCTGTGATAAATGCATCCAAAGCTTCAAACAATGCCAATGGAAATAATAAGATCCCTCTCTCAACAAAATTGCAGTAGATAGCATAGAAGGCAACACTGAAAAAATGGTTGAATAAAAGCATGGGGAATGGTAACATACCCGAAAGTAATCCGATTGGACCACTCAGGCATGATCCTCCGAGTGAAAGATACTTGAAGCATCCCGATTGCAAGATCTTGAGGGATCTTCTATCGGCTGCGAAAAGAGTGTACAACGCAATAGAAAGTGTGTTGATAACAGCATCTAGATTCTTTCTGCGGCGATGGAACTGTCCCATTTGACGAGAAACCGCCTTATAATCTTCTAAATCAGGTACTAATTTGGGATGTAATAATTTTGCTACGAGTGCAGCATCATTTAATCCCACAGTCATACCACCACCAGTCAAAGGATGACGCATATTCAACGAATCTCCCAAAAGGATCAACCCGTTGTTTTCACGGCGTCCTTGTTTCACAGCTGGAAGATATTGATTTGGCATCACTCTGAATTTCTTAGATTTCAATGCCTCTCTGAATGAAGGTGCAGTTTCCTTGGGTAATGCTGGCAATACTTCGTCTGTCATATACGACAACAATTCCCCGTTACTTTGAGATGGTGGTTTGGTAGACCGGTATGCACAAAGGATCCGAGTGTGTTCAGGTGAAATTTGATAAATCAAGATTGGGGCATGATCTCCCAAAATGACATTTCCTCGGTTACTGGCAGGTAATTTTGCATTATGTAAATCCAACCCCACAAAGTATGATCCAATCACAGGTACGTTATTAGGGGCAACTTCCTTACGGAACTTAGAATAGATCCCATCACAACTAATGGTGAGTTTAGCAGTATAAGTGTTAAATTGGTTGTTTTGCTTCACTTTGACTCCCCTTACATGGTCTGAATCTCTTAGTATTTCAGTGACTGTTCCTTCTATCCATTCCACATTTGGTTCGTTTCTCACTATCTTCCTCAAGTTTCCTAAGAAATCACCGTGGTGGAATGCAATACCTCTAACCTTGTCATCTTCATCCCAAACTTTGGTGTTTATAGTACTATCGTCGATAAGCTTGTCGTTATCATCAAAGACCGCGTCAGGCACTGGTTTGACCGAGTTGGTTTTAAAGGCATCTGCCTTCAAAGGGTAATCCAACTGAATACTTTTATTGAAAAACTTGATATAATATCCTATCACATCAATAGCCTGGATATTATTGATGGCTTGGGTCATTCCAAGTTCCTTGAGCGCCTTGATACCACCCGGTTGAAGTAACTCCCCCACTATACGGTCGGGTTTACTCCAATCACGTTCCACAATCAACACTTTTCTACCTTGTCTAGCCAAGGCAGTAGCTATTGGTGGACCCACCACACCTGCTCCGATGACTATAACATCGTATTCAGATGATGTAGTCATATTATATTGTAGGAAAAAGCAAGACTAAAAAAAAAAAAAAAAAAAGATGCTAGAAATGATCTACTTCTTCTTTTTGGTTGATCTAATCGAAGTTTAGATGTTGGTATTATTCGCTATATATAATGAAAAAAATCACATTCACCTAAAGTGATACGATTAATGTCGCGATGTACAACAATGTCGCGTTTGGCCTCGTTTATCGTATACACACTCACGTCATACGATTTCTATAAGTCACCAGGTGTGTCAGTGCAACCTGTGATTTATTCATCCTCACTATCTTCTTCGGATTCCGATTCTTCTTCGGCATCCTCAAGCCAGGTGATGAATTGGGCCGTCAAACTTCTGGCGTGAACGAGTTCTGGAACCTCGGTAGTAGAATCAGTCCACCATTTAATTATATTCTCTTCTTCTAAAATGTCTTGTTCATACAAGATTCTAATAGCAAAGAATAAAATCACTTGGTTGTAAGCCTTATCTTTGATGGCGATTTTTTCCTGAAGAATAGCAAGTAAATCTCTTTGTTCTTCATCGTTGAAAACTTGTCTTTTAAACATGGGGCCCCAATTGGTGAAGATTTTGTTGGTGGCTTCTTTAGCATCTAGCGTATCCGTAGAAATGAAATCCACAATCTTATTGACCATGGCTTGAACCGTGGCCAAACGCACTTCATGATAGGTCACGTTCATAGACATCCGAAGCGTATTCAATTCCAAAAGTGCGGTATCTAAATCATGGTTGTGAATCAAGGCTCTTTCAACTGTAGCATAAGCTTCCTTGGCAAAATCCTCTTCTTCTTCTTCTTCTGAAAATGCTTCGAAATCAGTAGAAATCACCGATGATCTCCGGTTCTTTCTCTGTTTCTTGACTCTGTGATTGGTGACAGAAGTTATGGATTCATCCGACACATTGAGTGCCTTGAATTGATAAACCATACCATTGTATTGATGAGATCCTTCTTCATCCTCGGAGTCTTCCTCTAATTCATCATCTGAAACATAAATATATCCTACTCCATCTTCACCTACCACATTATCTGCCTTTACCTCAGTATTTTTGGTGATGGAGTCTTCTTCATCAGATTCGTCAAACGAGTCAAACTCTCTAACAACTGGACTTTCAACAATTCTTGTATTGTTGGGAATGATTCTGTTTTTGCCAATTTTAACATCAAATCCTGCAACAACTCCCGATTTTAATTGGGAGTTTGCTCCAACGTGTGCACCAGTGGCAACAATGGAATATTCAATGATCGCATTATCTTCAATCACAACATTATCCCATATATATGAATTTTTAATGTAAACATTGTTACCAATTTGACAGTTTCTACCAATAACCGATTTTTTGATTTCAGATTTATCACCCACCGAAGAATTGGAACCAATAGCAGTACGGCTGCCGATCTTACAAGATTGGGCTAATATGACTTTCTCCTCCTTGTAAATATGATCGAATTCATAGGTGTACGAGGTATCACCAAGTAAATTAGAATCAGGAACTAAAGGATAGCACCATCTGGCCAAAATATCTTGAGCAATAGCATCGTAAGTAGGGAAACTCTCGACTCTGGCAGCGTAATCCGAACTATTGTCACTTATGTATGCATAAATGGTTTTTTTCAAAAGATCCGAAGATAAAACCCCTTTGAGAAAATCACTTCTTAAATATTGATAATCAAAATCTTCCTGAAAGATTTGAGGTACGTGAGGTGTACAGATGTCAATAGAGCAATCGATCAAATCGTTGCGGATGACAAATTCATCTTCAATGTCTTCCAAGAGTTCAGGATCTAAATTAATCCTAGTTTGTTTGTCATCAATTGAAGGAATTCTGGAATAAAATAAACATCTATCGGTTTTTTTATCCAAAATAAACGTTCCTGGGTCTATTTGAGCTCTGGTTCTGTGTAATGAGGACGCATTGGTCAAGATCATCGTCATGATATGATCTTTATCCTGCAGTTTTTTATACTTATGGAAATTCAACGCTTTGTTGAAGTCAATATTAGTGACAACGTCTCCGGAAACCAATATGAAGTCTCCACTGATAAGCCCTCTATTATCTATATCTCTCATCACATCACCAACTGATCTTGATTCTAATGACATTATGGTACTCACATGGAAGGGAGAATTTTTAGACACCCACTTGGACTGTTCGATATATTGCTGGATTTGGTCTGCATGCGATGTACACATCAAAAAGACCTCATTGACCCCAGTTTTGGCCAAAAATTCAAGAGTATATTCAATCAACGGAACGTTGGCAAGCTGCAACAAACATCTTGGCTTGGAGGAGGTCAAAGGCATAAACTTAGACTCGAACGAGTCAAGTAGCACCACGGCCTGGAATCTTTCGTCTTGGACGAGTTCCTTTTGCTTCTTGTTCTTGGGTGGCATCGTTGGAGTCGATTGATACATAGTAAAAAATTTAACCAATTTGGTGAGGTGTGCGGTCACGTGTCGACCTGCCAGACCTAAGATATCACTATAGGTGCATCATAGTGAGTAGCATCAAATAATGGCTGCAACAAAGTGAAGACCGAGTTGGTCAAAGCAAAAAGGTTGCGTTATTGATTTCTATATACATATATACTCTTTTGTTTAAGTGGTGGGGGGAAAAAGGTCCGGTTCCGGCGTGAGTAACCAATAATGGCGAGGTGGTGGTACCAATTGCGACAATATAAATTTACAGCCCTTAGTTCTCAGACTCATGTCCCTTGGGTTCAATTGATTGTGGTTTTGCCATTGACTTTGCAGCATTTTTGGCTTGTTGTCTCAATCTATAGTCCTCCAAGATTTTCTGTTCTTCGGCTTCTTGGTCTATCAATTTCTGTTCCCACTCGGGAATAACTGCGGGCTTCGAAGAATCCGTTTGTTGATCCTTAACTACCAAGGCGATGGTACCAAGTAACAAAACGCTAGAAATGGCTAAAACATACGGTTTTGCTTTGGCCAACTTTTGGGCCGGGGTCATGATTTGGTCCTTGTTGACAAACCCCCACGTCCCATACAATGAAGCGGCCCAGGACCCTACAATAAACGAATATTTGTGCTCCTTCAAGCTGGTCAATACCTTATCACTGACAGACATCCGGTTCCATACTCTGTACTCCTCCATGATCTTGGCCTGAGTATAGTTGGAATGGTGCATTTGCTTGTCGAATTCCCAAGACCCTTGGTCGGTATAGAAGGCACAAACTGCAATGGTGGGCATCACAAGGATACAGGTTTTGATACTGGGGTTAAACCTGGAGAATCTCACTGGCTGTCTGGTCTTCAAGTAAGTGTATATCCCGGCCGATAATACCGATCCGTAGACCAATCCTTTGATTCCCTCAGCAGTTATGTAGGCAATATGTGCTTTTCTTTCTTCGGTATCAATGATCTTCATCGTGGAGGGGGCAATTGGGGTCTAATTTTTTTTCAAACACCTACTATATGGGTCTGGTGTACTGTATACAGACGGTCCACTAGGGAGTTTGGTTATACAATCGATTATTGTCTCATCTGACTATACTTTGACCTACAACCTAATAGCTGGCTCGGTATGTAGAGAATATACGGGGCAATTTGTCCTGGGTGCCAGGAATGATCTTTCCAATTTGGCATGCCAACAGATCTACATTTATGGCCAAAGATATCCCAGTTTTACCTTGGCCATGGTAGGCAACCGACCTTAACCATATCCAGGGATCAATGAAGGTATCAATTAGTATCACGGAGTAACCGTTGTAATGGGTACAATAAAGCTGGGTTTTTTTTTTCCCTATGGTTAAGTATACTTTACGATCCTTTTTGATAATGTAATACGGAGTGCGAGCATTTAATTTATCTAGTAATAGGTATATCTGCTCATATATTTATATATATATATAAAGACATCAATTCTACATGGATCAATTCACTCCTATAATACCACTAGCTAAGGCAATGGACCACTCAGACCACTCGGGCCACACCATGCCCATGAATCCCGACAGATGCTCCATGAATGTATGTATAGGTATCAACAACAACCATATCTGATCATTACTAACCAACAGATGCTATTCACATGGAACTGGAAGAATACATGTGTGATATTCCAATGGTGGCATGTCCGCTCATTCACCTCGTTTGTATTCACTCTATTGGCCCTTGTGCTTATCGGAGCAGGTTATGAATACATCAAGTGCTCCATAGAAAAGTGGGAATTTGCCAACACCACTTTGTTAACCGGTGCTACTAATAACACCTCGGCTGTGGCCATTAGAAAGTATAAGTTGAAACATTCTCTTCTCTATGGGTTCCAGGTGGGCTATTCGTTCATGTTGATGTTGGTGTTTATGACTTATAATGGATGGATCATGTTGGCTGTAGTAGTGGGTGCAGCCTTGGGAAATTTTATTTGGGGTGGTTTGGCCGTAAGAGAAGCTAGATCTCTTGCGTGTCATTGAGTGAATATTACGAACCTTCAGTTGGAAGGTTCAGTCCAGCAAACTGGATTAGATCTAACAAATGTAGTAGCTTGTTGGATTGGATCTGGCCATGTTTATTTAGCCGTTATTCAGATATCAAGTAACATTGCATAATTTTAAAATATATGAGGACTGTGGTTGTACTAACTTCTCTGAGATTTTTGGGGTCATTCTAGCAAAACCCGTAACATGTAATTACTAGCTCTATAAGTCACAGCCATTCCATGTTATCTCTCTAAAACAGGGGGTGGTCACCTTTATAGCTAAATAGGTTATGTGTTGATTGCAAAATCTCAAAAGTTCAAGATTTTTGCTGAAATTCACAATTTTGCAAAACGAAGAATCTGTCTTAGCGTTGGTTTCAAGTATCTAGAGTTGAACTGCAAGAGGAAGCCTCACAAAAAAAACCCAACCTTATGTTAATAGATCTTGTATAAATCAAATATATTCACAAATATATTGAATAAATTGATGTGGTTTTATCCTATTTTATGGATGGTATAGATATTTGATTTTTAAAATTACGACACAAGGTGCTCCAGTGGCGCAGAGGTTAGCGCTTCGTGCTTATAGCCGTTTTACGACGAATTGGTTATGCCAAAAGTCACGGTCGTGTGAGGAACGCGACGGTCGTGGGTTCAAACCCCTCCTGGAGCATTTTGTCTTTTTTTATTTATTTTTGACCACAGAAGTTAACAAATACACCCAGTAACCTAAGAATCTATACAAGATGCCCCTTGCCACGAGTTGAAGTCCGCTACTGTAATTTTTGCCCTCTAACTTCAATGCCATAATCTCATCTATAGATGAACATCTCATCCCTCTATGTGCAGTGCGCAAAATTTATCTCATCTTGATGAGTGGTATATGAAACTAAGAACTACACGGAAAACATGTCAGAAAAGGTTAGATATTTCTTGGAACAATCGGTTCCCGAGCTCGAGGACTTGAAGAATAAAGGACTTTTCAACAAAAATGAGCTTACCATGATTATGAGAAGAAGAACCGACTTTGAACATCGGATTCAAGGCCGTGGATCCAAACCAAGAGATTACTTGAAGTATTCTGAATTCGAATTGAACCTTGAAAAATTGAGATCCAAAAGAAAGCTGAGGTTCTTAAAGGCAAAGATGATCGAACCGAAACCCACTTTAAGTGACTGGGCCGGTGTAAGAAGAATTATGTTTATTTTCGATAGAGCAACCAGAAGATATCCTGGAGATTCCGAATTATGGGCACAATATTTGAAATTTGCCAAAGAATTCGGCGCCATTAAAATCATTTACAAGGTTTATTCCAGATTATTGCAGTTACAACCAAGAAATATTGATGCTTGGCTATCAGCAGCCAAATATGAATTTGAAACCAATGCTAACGCCAAGGGGGCTAGAGTTTTATTTCAAAAGGGATTGAGAATAAACCCGGAGTCTTTGGAATTGTGGTTGTCTTATGCTCAATTCGAGCTTCTTTATATTTCAAGATTATTGGCCAGAAGAAAAGTTTTGGGTTTGATAACTGAAAAGCAACAACGGGATGAAATGGATTATGAACAAGCTCAGCTTCAAAAACAAATCGACAAATCCATGTTGGGTGAAGATAATGAATTCAATGATAATAAAATTGAATTACCAAGTAATGAGGAAATGAAACAAGAATTAAACCACTTACCTGAAGCTGATATGAATATGTTAGGTAACCCAGAAACCAACCCAGCTTTAAGAGGTGATGTTGCATTGACCATCTTTGACTTATGTGTGCCTGCGATACTTGCCACCATTCCAAAGGGCTCTACAGTAGTGCTTAAAGATTACAAGACCTTTGATTTGGCCAACAGATTCTTGACTTTATTTGATAAGTTTGACGATTTAAACAGAGATTACTTATATGGGCATGTTTTACAATATATTCAAAACTTGTACCCTAAAGATTTAAGGACTTATATTATTGATATCAATTTACCGATTCGAACAATCAACTCAACATCAGAAAATTTATCTGAATCATTACAATTGTCAGTTAACAAGTTCAAGGCTTATAAATCCAAGATAAAGGAGGCCAAGGAAAAGGATTCTTTGACCAATCTTTATGTCAATAATTTATCCAATCAATTTTTGAATGGAGATGATGAGAATGTTGACAAATTATTAAAGGCAATTATTAAAAAGTGTCGTACTATTTAGAATCTCAATGATAGACCGAATACTAAATTAATGTAGCTACCAGTATGGGGTTTTACAAGCCATTTTAGGTTATATATTTGGCAGGTTTTGTGGGGCTATTCATTAATTCATGAAATATTTAATTAAACTGACCCCTGCAAGAAATCAAGCCAACTTTTATAATTGAATTAATCTTGTTTGGCATAGGCAGATTCTGCATCTACTGGTCTATATAAATGACCACCTGGACCCCGCAGTTTTTTATCAACCACACGAGAAGCAGTCCAAACAATAGCACCAGTGACCACAGCAACAAGTAATAACACACTGTAGAAAGATGAGTATGAGATTGGAATGTGGTTGATGGGGAACTTGTAGAACCCTTCAGCAAATGGCAAAGACCCGTGATTGTTTCCACTCAAACTATTAGCATTTGGTAAGTTATTGTACCATCTGATGGCTAAATTGAGGGTCAAGTGGTCTCCAATGACTATTCTGGTGGCGTTTGTACCTGATGAAAATGCGATAGCACTGACAAAGGTGTTTTCTTCTGGATTCTTTGAATTTGGAGTGGTGAACAAAACATTCAAGGAAGAATCGATATCCAAATGGGAATCATGGATCTCACCTCTAAAGTTGAACGTCAAAGGAACATAAGCGCCTCCTTTTTCTAAAGAATTCATCTCGGTACTTAAAGGTATTCTGCAACTGAATGGCACATCTTCATGGATGTATAATTGGAAAAGATGATATAATTCGTCAGAAAATCCAATAGTACAGTTCTTGTCCTCATTAACACCATAACTGAACGTTAATGGCTTACCTGTCTCCTTACACGTAGGGAAAGGAGTATATGTGATTCTATCTTGCTCATCAAACTTGTGTTCACCATTATCAATATTACGAGCAATACAGTCGATCAACACATCTTGGCCCTTAGCGTAAGGGGTTATATCTGGAATCTCACCGTCTCTTTGCAAGGGGTACCATTGTGAAGCTGATACTAGCGGCACCAAGGCTGCTGCTATAAGGGAAAGTCTCATTGACGTGGTAAGTTTATGGTCGCGTTCCATTTATTAAAAGTCCAGATGACGTAATCGCAGATCAACCTATACGGTGTTCAGCAAGAGATAGATGTGGGACACACCAAAGACATTGACATTGGGGATATCAACAGCAGGAGGTTATCGTTGGCCTTTAAAAATTTTTTTTCTACGTAGTTTTACATTATGTTTTACCAGATAAAACTGAACATTTACTGGAAGCATCACCATTAAGGTTGAATAATGATCTAGAACCAAAAGAGCCAAAGAGCCAAAGAGCCAAAAAAAAAAAAAAAGCTATATGTGCTAATGAACTAATTTACCAATCCACTTCACGAAAAATGTCTCAAGTTTGCTTCATTCGTCCCACCAAATACCATCGAGCTGATACTGTAATCAATATATTAATTTCAATGACATACTTTTTTCACATATTAAAATATTGTGTCTACGAGAAAAATACCTGAAAATTGACAATTCACTCATTTGATTAGACGTACCTATAAACTGAGTAACAAACCAAATTGATTCTGTACCAGGTTGTGGGTTACATATGTTACAATTAGTACAATGTTAGATTAAACTATATACTTAGTTTCTCTTGGCGAAACGTCTTGGACCTCTTTGAGAAGAGATAGAGACGGTTTGAACTGGGATCTTGAAACCTAAAGAGTTAACCAAGTCAGCAGTTTCAGCGTCAACTTCTAATTGACCGTTGGTGTGAGATAAGTCCAAAGCGGAAACTTCTGGAACATATTGATCTTTTCTTTCTCTTTCTTCTTCTTGCAACTTGAAAGAGATACCTCTAACTGGACCCTTTTGAATACGCTTCATCAAGTGGGTGGTGTAACCAGCAATCTTATTTCTTAATCTCTTGGATTGGATAACGGCAATTTCAGAGGTCAATCTCTTGTTGGTTTCGAAATCCAAAGTCAACTTTGGGTAGAAACGTTCAATCAAAACCTTGGAGGCTCTCTTAACAGTCTTAGTTCTAACACGACCCTGATAAGTTAGTATATGTTTCCAGAGGAGGAAACCGGCACCTTTGGTTTGGTGGTCGATTCCTACATTTCATCCAAAAGGATACAATCATAGCATGGAAAATCATGGGGAGCCATAAGAAAATGCTTATTCTTATTTTGATTATTATAGTAGGCCATCGCAGGAACTGATGCTCTCTTTTCATTAAGTGGGTTGGTTGGTTGGTTGGTGATTTCATACTTGATAATCATTCTCGGGTATTTTTATTTTGATAATTTCAATTCATTCTAGTAAAAACCAAACATTCCTAACTTGATTCTGGCTTTATAACGGTACCCATCCACTCAGTCTCCATGCCACATGTATATCCCACGAATTTCAGTGATCATTATACATACCATTTTGTATAGTTTTTATTGATATGACAAAGAAAAGTCTAAAGGTTTTTCATCCAAAATTTGTGCAAGGTGGTTTTCGGTGAAAATTTTGTGAGAGAGTCGCACTAGAAGGATATTCACGTGATTTGTATAGTAGTGATGAGGGTTATACTATTACCAATTATACACGTGAACTGTGGATGCAGGAGTCTAGCGAGAGTCAGGTGAGTGGTGTGACTGCTTTTTTCAGTGATCAGGTGATCGTGTCTAGTCGCGCAATGTCGGCTTGTCATAGAATGTCGAGGTTCCCTGATAACTTGCGACAATCGCCTCAAAACCAACAAACTAATAGTGTTGGATAGCACCCTACTCTATTGAACTTAGCATTGGTGCCAACACATACATAAGGATCTGGGAATCTACCAGATCGATTGTCCCATATCCATCTTCACCTATCATACCCAAACTACGATTGATTCAATCGGTTTAGGGATTGATCATACTTTGTACAACCTCACATTAACTTTCTCATTCTCGGTATTATTATTCACTATTTAAAAAAAAAAAATGGAAACTTCAAAAGGTAAACATTTCCATTGTGACGTGTGTTCGAGTGATTGTACCAACAGAGTACGAATTCAGTGTGCCATTTGTACCGACTATGACTTATGTGTACCATGTTTTAGTACTGGTGAATCCACTGGTGATCATAAACCATGGCATGATTATTATGTGATTGAACAAAACACTTACCCCATATTTGATTCTGATTGGGGTGCAGATGAAGAGCTTCTATTGATCCAAGGTTGCGAAACTTATGGGCTAGGTAATTGGCAGGATATAGCCGATCATATTGGTAATAGATCCAAAGAAGAGGTTGCAAAACATTATTTTGATGTATATTTGAAGTCTTCAACATATCCATTACCTGACATGAACAATCATTCATTTGATGATATCACCCCTCTGCAATTTACCCAACAACGTAAAGCAAGATTGGAAAAGAGAAAGAATATGCCATTGCCACCACCTAAAACCAAACCTGTGGCCTCAGTTCCTTTATGTCATGAAATCCAAGGTTATATGCCTGGTCGTTTGGAATTTGATTATGAAGCTGAAAATGATGCAGAAATTCCTGTGAAAGATCTTATATTTGATCCAGATGATCTGATGGCTGATATTGAATTGAAATTGACCATTTTGGATATTTATAATTCAAGATTGACTACAAGAGCAGAAAGAAAAAGAGTTCTTATTCTCAATAATATTTTGGACTATAGAAAAAATATTAGTGCTGACAAAAGAAAATCAAAGGAAGAAAAAGAATTGCTTCGTAAAATCAATGCATTTATTCGAATTCTTTCCCCGGAAGATTTTGAATCATTCACTCAGGATATGTTAACTGAATTGAGATGCAGAACAAGAATACAACAATTACAAAATTGGCGTCGTCATGGGATAACCACCATCGAAGATGGTAATAAATTCGAAAAAGATAAATTAATTAGAGCTGCTCACTATCAAAGAATGGGTAACGGGGGTCTTAGTGCAAGACACTCCAATGCAGGAACCCCTGGAGCATCGGGAATAGGTGGAGTATCTTCAGGAGGGATGGGATCAGGAAATTCTTTATCATCCAATGGACATCGTAAAACATATTCTTCACCACAACCCGAATTCAAACCAAAAGTTGCAAATGCTCGTGCACCGTTGGATATTCTGCATGCTGCAGACTTTGAATTACTTTCCAATGAAGAAAAACAATTATGTGCTACGTTAAGAATATTACCCAAACCGTATTTGGCTATCAAGAATCAATTGATGAAAGAAGCCATTAAAAACAACGGTATATTAAAGAAAAAAGATGCCAGACAAGCACTCAAAATCGATGTTAACAAGGCATCAAAAATTTATGAGTTTTTCGTCCAAATGGGGTGGTGTTCCCAAGGATAATTTTACTTTTAGTTCTATAAGATCAATTAACCAACGAACTCCAACAATCAAACCATCCAAAAAAAAAAAACCAAAAAAAAAAAAGATTTTGAGAAGGGAAAAGAAAAGCTTTTGAGTTTTCCGGAAATCATGGAATCTCTGGTAGATTTCATGTGTGACCTTTTTGTTTGGTACTTACAAACGACAGAATCCAAGCAGTACATGACAATAAGTCATTCTCAAAGGTGACAAGTCGAATTTTATCGACACACTAATACATAGATGATACTGTTCACTTGTTTCTCCTCTTTCCCCACAAAGTATGGTATTGCCGGTATTCCCGTAAATCATGCCATGTTATAAAAAGAACCAGGTGATTAACAAGATCTCGTTTGATGAGGAACATAACCCCTGATCGAGGGAATCAAAAATAATCAATGGTGCATATATCAATAATTTAGCTATATAATAGACTTAAAAACACTTCAAGTTTAATCTTAGATATCGTCTCGTAGATTGTTTTCCTTTCAATAACATTTTTACACTATCGGGAGCTCCTCGTGACTGGCACGTGCGCGTAACCAAATGGTGCAACAAATAATCATCTGATTTCTTTAATATCGCAACTGAGTTAATCAGAAGAAATTCACAGTTGCTTCGTCAGCAGTTTTTACCCCTAGTTACATATTTACTGAAATCAAAAAAGTGAACATGACAGACTACCTCAAATTTCAGGCAGAGTCGTCAGGAAGACATAATGGCAAACAGCATATTATAATAGTTGGAGCTGGAATCATTGGAGTGTGTACTGCTTACTATTTGGTCCATCATCCCAAATTTGATCCTGAAAAATACCATATTACCATAATAGAAAGCAAAAGAGTTGCTGGTGGTGCATCGGGGAAAGCAGGAGGACTTTTGGCGTTATGGGCTTTCCCACAAGAGATTGTGCCATTATCGTTTCAATTGCATCAAGAACTTTCTGACTTATACAACGGATCTGAAGAATGGGGTTATCGGAGGTTGAATACGGTATCTTTGGAAGGGGATATCAGTCATTTGGATGATGAAGATGAAGAAAACCAGCAAGCGGAACAAGAAGAAGAAGAAGAAGATGAAGATGATGATGAAGAAGAAGAAAATGGAGATGGAGATGATGGAAACGAAGGCAAAGATAAAGTAAACGACAAAGAAGTGTTACTGGATAGTTTTAAAAAGCCCCAAACCCACGACTCCGATTCTTCTGGATCAATATCTGACAAACCACCCAAAAAGACTTCCAGGGCATCTAGAACAGAGAGTGGTTCCACGGCAAGAAATACCCGTTCCGCATCCAAAAATAAACCAAAACTTCCTGAGACCCTTAACTGGATAACAGAATCTCTCATAACCGATTGCTCCACTTTAGGAGGTACAGATACAACTGCCCAGGTCCATCCTTATAAGTTCACCACTTTTATCTTGAAAAAAGCAGTGGAAAAATCCCAAGGGGCTATTGAACTTATTATCGGTAAAGTAAATGAAATCACTTTTTCAGTGGAAACAGGAAGAGCCACTGGGGTGGCATATCAACCCACTTCAGCCAAAAGTTCGGCTGAAAGCAAACATAAATACACCAAATTGGAAGGTGACCAAATAGTACTCTCTGTTGGACCATGGACTTCGAAAATTTTACCAGATTGTCCAATTTCAGGATTGAGAGCCCATTCTATTACTGTGGCCCCTTTTAAAGACCAGCCAGTTTCTCCTTATGCAATTTTCACAGAATTCAAGACTGGCCCCTACTCATACATATCTCCTGAGATTTATGCTAGACAAGATGAAGTATATGTTTGTGGAGAAGGTGACTCAGCAGTTGATGTTCCAGAAACCACGGATGATGTCAAGGTTGTCAAATCCAAATGTGATGAGTTGTTCAAACAAGTAGGAAAAATCTCACCTAATTTAAGAAAGGGTCATATTCTTAAAAAGCAAGCATGTTATTTACCTGTTCTTGATGTGCCTTCGTCAAGCGGGCCACTTATTGGTGAAACCAATGTCGAAAGCTTATTTTTGGCTTCAGGCCATTCATGTTGGGGTATTAATAATGCTCCTGGTACTGGTAAAATCATGAGTGAATTATTACTTGATGGAGTATCGAAATCTGCAGATACGTCTGGTCTTGACCCTTCATTATATTTTGATGCCAGTGTATTGGTCAGTGATGACGAATATGACGAAGACGCAAAGGTTGATGCAGAAAAGGTCAATCAAGATGATAAATATTTTGGCGATGACGATGAGGAATATGGTGACGAAGAAGAGGAAGAGGTAAAGACCGAAAAACCAGAAAGCAGCAGTGCTAAAGATAAGGCTAATTTCACCAGGAACACTGTTACTGTAAAGTGATAATGGTTGATTATAACTAATGCGTTTATGCTTCCAAAAAAATTTTCAAAAACATAGATAGTTCAGCTGCAAGTGTGAAGTACACTTGGTATATATGTATTTGTGTGTAAATATGTTAACCGATACTAATAAAGCATCTATCTAAGTTTTTTTTTTTTTTTTTTTTTTTTTTTTTTGAAAGTAATTGTATTCAATCCTGTTTTTTGGCGATAATCCCCTTACCCTTTCTAGTCTTTTTACCTATGATTTTTGACTTGATGGAGTTAACCACATTGATGGTCTTGAAAGTGAACAAACTCGCCACCATGACCAAAATGGTCGTCACCAACTTTTCATGTTTAGTCCACAATTCATTTTCAAACAAATGGATTTCATCCTTTTTCCTATTCACCAAATATCTTTGATTGGTATGTTTGTTTTCAATGGTATGAGGCTCGACTTTGCGGAAGTTATTATTTCTTTCGATTTCTTGTTCTCTGGTTGGATCACTTATAATATCATGAAAAATCTCGAATTCATTAGGAAAATCTTGGATTGCTTCTACTGGTACCGGAGGGGCATATGACAATTGATCACTGGTCAAAATAATTGTATAATGAGGAGAGGGGAGTTTCCGAATGATTTTTCGAATCAAATCGTCGTGTTCTCTGATAGTATTTTCCCTTTCCTGTTGGTCGACCGGGAGAGGACTTAAATTGATGCGAATGATTCTGGTTCTTGTATCAAGATACTCTTTTACTTCATGTTCGTCGTCGTTGTTGACATTGATGGTTTCAGCGTTGCAGTTCCGGATAATATATCTCTCGATGAAGTCAAGATCCAACGGTTCTTCCACCCTTGATAATCCCACCAAAGTTGATGATAAAGTCAAGTACCTTCTAATCAAATTCCAGTTATCTTTTTTGTTCTCGGTCAAGTCCGTATACGACAATCCAGGCTGGTTGACTATGATATATTCGTCGGCGGCACAATGGGTCACCAACTTCTTGATCATATTGGTGACCGAAGTCACGTTGTGGAGATAGGCATTGGGAGCAGCGATCTCTTTCTTGAGTCCTGGAACAACCTTATGTGAAGCAACTAACACCGGCACCGACTTTAATGCGAGCGTGTGTGCGATCAACAAGAGCCAGGTTATGGGAGCCAATAACATTTGTCGAATAGAGGGGGTAGTTTGGAATGGGAATAGATTAGGTGGAAAATGACTACAGCTCATATGTCACGTGAGGGCCTGTCAAAATCCCCAGTACAAGTTCTTTAGGGGAACTACTTGAGCCTATTTCCGGCTATTATTTGGTATGAACCCCTCGGAGCCCCGAGTAACCAATAGCTTAATCACGTTTACTACAGATCCGAGGATCAGCTTTGTAATGACATAGTGTCCTAGTAGTGTCCCATTAGTGTCCCATTAGTGTCCTGTATACACCTCAATGATCTAGAGATATGAAGATGAGGACGTACAGTGCCACGGCTCTGTCGCGGCCAACTAATATATATATATATAAGTGTGGGAATCCCCAGAACAAAACTTCTTCTCTATCATTGCCAAATGTCTAGCGAATCGTTGCAACTCGCCCAATCTTTTGTGGACTTCTTGAACAAGTCGCCTACCCCATACCATGTGGTCAACAGTTCCAGTGAGATACTTGAACAATCTGGGTTTGTTCAATTGAGCGAAAGAGATAATTGGACCAGCACTCTTAAAAGAGGAGGCAAGTACTACGTCACCAGAAACGCCTCTTCTCTTATCGCATTTACCGTGGGTGAAAAATACGAAAATGGGAACGGTATTGGTGTTGTTGGAGCCCATACCGATTCTCCATGTTTAAGAATCAAGCCTATCTCTAAAAAGACATCCGAAGGATTTATCCAAGTGGGGGTGGAAGTGTATGGAGGGTTGATTGCTCACTCCTGGTTTGACCGGGATTTGTCTATCGCTGGTAGGGTTTATGTCAATAAAGATGGTCAATATGTTCCTTATTTGATCAAAATCGATAAGCCATTATTGAGAATTCCTACTTTGGCCATTCATTTCAGAAGAGACACCGGCGACAAATTCGAATTCAATAAGGAAACCAAATTGTTACCGATTGCAGGACAAACTGCCTTGGAGGCCAGCTCGGATGATGTTCCTGAAAATGACCAGAAGCCTCACAGATGTGCCGATGACCCTGCTTTACAATTATCTCCAGAACAATTCGAATCGGTTCAAAACGTTATTCAAAGACATAACAAGTCATTGATCGAATTAATTGCCAAGGAAATCGACGTCGACCCTACCCATATCGAAGATTTCGAATTATTATTGTTTGATCACCAAAAATCTACCATTGGTGGTTTGAATGATGAGTTCATTTTTTCTCCAAGATTAGATAACTCTACATCTTGTTTCACCTCTGCAGTTGCATTGTGTGAAGCATCCAAAGATTTGTCTCAACAAAAAGGTATCCTGGCCATTGCCTTGTTTGATCATGAAGAAGTAGGTTCCACTTCCGCACAAGGTGCCGAATCTACCTTTTTACCAGATATTATACAAAGAATCACCAAGGTCGACTTCAGCGGAGTTGCTGGCGAATTCTATCTTCAAACCGTGGCCAATTCGTTCTTATTATCATCGGATATGGCTCATGGTGTACACCCAAACTATGGTGATGCTTACGAAGGTGAAAACAGACCGCATGTCAATAAGGGTCCTGTTATCAAGGTCAATGCAAATCAGAGATACGCTACCAACGCTCATGGGATCGTGTTGATCAAGAAAATCGCCAACGAAGCCAAAGTTCCCTTACAATTATTCGTGGTAAGAAACGACTCAAGCTGTGGGTCCACCATCGGTCCTCTTATCTCTGCTAAATTAGGTATCAAGACTTTGGACTTGGGTAACCCTCAATTGTCTATGCACTCCATTAGAGAAACTGGTGGTACCTTTGATGTTCTCAGGTTGACCAATCTTTTCAAGGGATTTTTCCAAAATTATGTGCAAGTTGATGAATCCATTTCTCGTGATCATGTTAAGATTTGAAAAATTGCATAAAAAGTAAGAAAATTAAATTGCATATGTAAGGAAGCTATAGAGGCTACGTCCTGTTCTGTTCTATAAACTTGTACATTTAAAACACACCTCAAAAAATAAAATTCATTTTTCATTAATTTTTTTTAAGTAAGCTCGTCAGGTAGAAGGTGGAAAAACGTTCTGAGTAGAGTATCCAATTACATTCCCTGGAGGATAATAAGAGCATATAATGTATGTTCCCCAAGTAGGATTACAATATTTGGAAGCACATCCAAGCGAAGAGGTCGAGTTCCATATCATCGCCGTGAAATGATTATAGGTGGACTCGGTTCCGTAAGCATAGGTGGCCCCCTCATCATACCAAGCATCCAAAGCACCATGAGTACTGTAACCGATCGCAAGGTTTTCACCAAATGGACCATGTGAATGTACTAGGTTTCCAGAACAATCGTATTGTGAAGCGTAGCTCAGAGCATATTTAGCAGCACTAGTATTCCAGGTGAGACTTTGTGCACCATGAAGAGACCGGTAGTAATTATGTATATCCAAGATCGAGTCTTGGAACGAGGTTTGCGGAGTATCGGTGGGCCCAGAATCTATAGTTGGCTTTACCACTATTTCTACCACTTCGACTTGGGTGATGGTTGCAGCAAGCACGGTAATCAAAAACAAAAAGAGCATACATTTTGCAATTATGAAGCTTAACTTCTTCTTATAGTATGCCGTTGAAAATTTCCAGACTAGGCTGAAGTCATTTTAGCGAGTAAAGTGAAACTAGTTTGAAACAGGCTGCAAAATATTTGAAAATGGCTGCACACCACTACCAAGCATGTTTTGGATCCAACAAAGCACTACCGGTAAGGTATCATGTGCCACATTTCTATTCTCTAGGTCGGGTTACTAGCTTGATTGGTCCGGAGTTATAATACTCTAATATAGAACCTTATGATCGAAAAAGGAAATATACCTGGAAAATAAGTCGCAGGGTCCTTTTACTGGTGGCTTAGATAAGCAGAGACATCTTCAAGTTCGACGGCCACTGCCACGTTTCTAGCGTTCGATTTTTGCCCTACAACCATTCATATGCCACCATACGACCATGCCACCACTTCGAACAGAATCTATTAGTCCCTAGATGGCGTAATGACTCTGTGGGCAACAACAGACGGTATGTGTCACGTGCAAAGGTGTGATTGATCTATCTTTTCTTTTTTATGCAGATGACTTAAAATCTGCTAGCGAAACTTCCAAGCATATGAGGCGACCCCAATGTAACTGCCACGGAAAAACTATAAACCACCAATTATCCATCTTTTCATCTAGTAGCAATTAGGGGCTTCACCCTCGATTTCTCCGGACGTCCCTCCGACGAATTTTAATCACTGTGTGCCAAAATACCCTGTCATGTAGAGCTGATTAATAGAAACTGTGGATTCTGTGCGGCATTAGTGATGCAAACGTCAAATGGGGTTTAAATAGTAGGGAAGATGCTCAATTTGCAACCTATCACCATTTAATTTAATTTTAAATGTCACAAGAGGTTGGTGCTGATAGCATTTCTGGATCTGTGAAGGCAGATAAGGACAAGTCGGTGTTAACAACCGACTTGGAAAGATCATTGGATGATGTCTCGTCTACACAAGAGGGACAGGTCGAAGACCTTAAGAGGGCTTTGAATGCCCGTCAAATTAATATGATCACCATTGCTGGAGTTATTGGAACTGGGTTATACTTGGGTACCGGAAAGGCTCTTGCTAGAGGGGGGCCATTATCACTTTTAATTGGATATTTGATCATTGGTTTGGTGGTATTTTTCACCATGCTTTCTCTTGGTGAAATGTCGGTACAATACCCTGTGTCTGGTTCGTTTACCACCTATGCCCGTCGTTTTGGTAGTGAATCGTTAGGTTTTGCCATCTTGCTCAACTACTGGTTCAATGATGCATGTTCTGTGGCTTCCGACTTGACTGCACTTCAATTGGTCATGGAATATTGGACTAATTTCCCCTTTTATGTCATTTCATTAATCTTTTGGTTCTTCTTATTATTTTTGAACGTCATTGATGTCAGATTATATGGGGAGGCTGAATATTGGCTAGCTCTTCTTAAAGTCATTTCAATTATCATGTTTTTCATCATCAGTATCATTTGCAATGCTGGTAAAAATCCAGACCATGTTTACTATGGTTTTAAATGGTGGAGTTACGGTGATGCCCCATTTGTTAATGGCTTCAGAGGATTTGCCAACGTTTTCGTCACTGCGGCATTTGCTTATGGAGGTACTGAGTCCATCACCTTAACTGCTGGTGAAACCAAAAAACCAACAATCATCATTAAACAAACTATCAAAAATGTTTTCTGGAGAATTTTAATCTTCTATATTTTCACTGCATTTTTCATCGGCATGAATGTTCGTTATGATTACCCTAACTTATCTAATGGTAAAGTCACCACTTCTCCTTTCACTATTGTTTTCCAAATGGTGGGTGCTAAGGGTGCAGGAAGTTTCATGAATGCTGTCATCTTGACTTCTGTGATTTCTGCTGGTAATCATGCGCTCTTTGCTGGTTCCAGATTGGCTTACAATTTGGGAACTCAAGGTTATTTCCCTAAGTTCTTCACTAGGGTCAACCGTTTCAAAATTCCTTATGTGGCCGTACTTTTCACTTGGCTCTGTGGTGGTCTTTGCTTTGGTTCTTCCTTTATCGGTGCAGGAACCTTATGGTCATGGTTACAAAGTATTGTTGGTCTTTCCAATTTGATTTCTTGGTGGGTAATTGCAGTCACCAGTATTCGTTTTAGAAGAGGTTTGGCTCGTCAAGGTAGAACCCACGAACTTTTATATAGAAACTGGACCTATCCATATGGTCCATGGTTTGTGGTCATCTTTGGAGCATTTATAATTTTAGTTCAAGGATGGTCTTCATTTTCCCCTTGGGACACAGCATCATTTTTCCAAAATTATCTTGAGTTAGGAGTTTTCCCATTATGTTTCATTTTCTGGTGGCTAGTGAAGAAAGGAAAGGATAGATTTGTTAGATTTGAAGATATGGATTTCGACACCGATAGATATCATGAAACTCAAGAAGAATTAGACGAACAAGAGTATCTTGACAGTTTGAAGGGTTGGGACAAAGTAAAAAATGTTTTGAAAAATAATTTCTCTTAGGATATCATTATACTTTTCTTTTATATTTAATTTTTAATGCTGATACGATTTTAATAGATTCACTTGTTCTAAGCTATTGCTTGTAGGTCAGATGAATTTTGTAATTTAAATATGGTCTTTCTGATATTTCTGGTATTTCTGATTTATTCAAATAAATTTGAATTATGAAAAAAAAAATTGCTATTTTAAATTATTATCAACTAATCTGGAAGTAGAGAGATTGGTGAAAAGCAGAACTTGACGTTGCTGGTTCTGCTGCTACTTTTAAATGGTTGAAATAGCTTCTTTTCGAGGATTATTTAGTGTTAATATATTAGATAGTTGGAACTTCTATAGTAAAAGTTACATAAGAGTTCGTCCGTGATAGTTTAGTGGCTAGAATTACCGCTTGTCGCGTGGTAGACCGGGGTTCAATTCCCCGTCGCGGAGTTTCCTTTGCGCAAATGGTTTAGTGGTAAAATCCAACGTTGCCATCGTTGGGCCCCCGGTTCGATTCCGGGTTTGCGCATT
Source organism: Suhomyces bribrorum (assembly GCA_030561385.1). Taxonomy (NCBI): domain Eukaryota; kingdom Fungi; phylum Ascomycota; class Pichiomycetes; order Serinales; family Debaryomycetaceae; genus Suhomyces; species Suhomyces bribrorum. The sequence goes on along the minus strand of JAKTXG010000062.1, from coordinate 24,272 downwards.
CTTTTTTGCTTCTCAAACCTCATCAGTGGATCCAAATTATACAGAAGACAATCAAATGGTCAGTTAACATTTTTTGTAAATTCATCAATTTGATTCTTCCATAAAATGACTTAGTTTAAAAATTTAAAAAAAAATAACAAATGATTTTGCCCAGGATCGAACTGGGGACGTTCTGCGTGTTAAGCAGATGCCATAACCAACTAGACCACAAAACCATTTCTTGTTCTGAAAATTGCTGTCAATTTTTACACAGACTAAGAAATAGCTGAGAAAAAAGGTAGGCAGGAAGTTTAGAGTGCATTTTAGTTCAACAAATCAGCGCAGTAGCGAAGTGGAAACGCGCAGGGCTCATAACCCTGAGATCCCCGGATCGAAACCGGGCTGCGCTAGTTTTTTTATGCACTTTCTTCATCGTAATTAATCATAGTAGCAAGATGGTATACATTTATCTTTCGATGAGACCAAGCACCGAACTTGGCTTATATAAATGACTAAGGAAGTAGGAAATAAAATTGTTTCGAAGAACTTTACTAATGGCTGCGAAATTCCCAAACTTAAAACGTAAGAACCACTTCATACAAATACTGATATTACGAGAACATTATCCTTTGTAGTTCCTTTCCATTAGACAAGTTACATTGTTTGGTGCTTGAATCATAGGTGGTATCCCCTAAAATTACATTTAATTCACATCATCACCTTTACGTATAGTTTCCAGCTCAAATTGCAATAACCCCGTTTTACTATGAACTCAGAGATTCGGCATGATTAATCGTTCTCACAACTATATCCCGAATTATAGAATGGGCAAGTGATCACAAATTAATCAGTATAAATATATTCAAAGTAAAATGCAATAAGTTAAACCTATCCAACAACTATTTCATTCTACATGAGTTTTGAAAATGTTTATATTTCACTTAATAGGGATCGTTATTTCATTATAGTACATTCATTCATTATACAAGTCTATAAGACTACCTGAACCTCAAAATCCTCTTCCAATTCCGTATTTCCCACAGTATTTTCCAATTCTAACACATCGTCATCAAATATAAGTTTGACTTTTTGCATGTCAATGGATTGTGGATCAATGTTTTTAACCTTCAAGTAATGGGTTACAAGTTTGTGGAGTGGAGTTTTGGGTGATACTTCCACTTCAATTCTTTTATTGTCTTTTCCTTTGAGCCCAATGACAAAAAAAGCATCCTTTGGAATTTCTGCTTTATGCTCTTGAGCAGCAACTGGTGAATCGTCGTCATCCACTATTACTATGTTTTGGTCATCCTCTTCATCGCTGATATAATGGTTAAGATCATCTTCCTTGGTCTCTTCTCCAACGTATATCAGATTGGTTTTAAAGTCAGGATGAGTTTGCAAATAGGTTGAAGCATTTTCCTTAGGGACTAGTATACATGATAGGTAAGTGGGAGCCATTGACTCCACTTCATTGGCCAAAACATCAAAATGCTGAGGTGGAGCTATTCTTAAAGTGCTTAGTTTAAAAAAGGACTTGATTTCCATCTTTCCCTCTATCCAAATCAAAGTAGTGAGTGAGCTATCGTAAAGTTTCAATTCGGGAGCTTTCAATTTTCTGGTGAATTGTGACCGGAAGTGTTCAATCACTGAATCCAAGATCTTTCCAAATAATTTTGTGCCTTTAGCACCAAAATCGGCACTAGCAGTCGCATCAAATCTAGCTGGCACTGGAAGCTTGGTGAAAACCCGAACTATATACATTCGTTTCCTTTCATTCTCTTCGGAGAATTTGTAGGAATCATCATCGATATTCTCAGTAAGACTATTGATGAAGGTGATGTCTAACTGGTCGCTCTCGTCAAGTTTCAAATCCTGTTCAACATTTGACGTGGAGTCAATTTTAAGACTGGATAAGCTGGGTGATGGTACTGTTCCGGAGCTTCTGGTGATTCGTTCTGGGGATGGATCTGGGGTAATTGCAGGCTGGCTGGGACTTTGTGGTGTTTGTGTTTGTGTTTCTAGTTCCGAAATGAGAACATCCTCTTTGGTGGGCTCTTGGGATGTTGGTGGTGGATCACTAGTGTCAATCAGTTTCTTGGATTTCTTCTTACTTTTCTTGGAGAACGAACTGAGAGAAAAGAAATCATCCTCAATAACCAGACGCTTCTTTTTGCCCTTTGGCAGGTCCATTGCAGAGGGCTCGGTCCTGGTCTTGTCTATATCGTTATTAGCATCCTGGATCATAACAACCGGTGGGATAGTATATATTTACAACCTGTATATTTTTTACAAGTAATAATCATCGCACCCGTTTACAGGTTGGCGATTACAGCTTAAACAAACAATCCATCAACACCCCCACCTCCCAGTCAAACCAAATACCCCCAATCGAGAATTGTCTGGGGAATTTTTGTCGGTTCATCTTCTCATTCCTGCGATTGTCATAATGTCGGGCACAAAACTGGTTAGAGACTTGACGTTCAAGCCGCGGTTCATCTATAATTTCGGCTTTGATGATGCCCTATACGACTTTATCATCAAGTACAAGACCAGCTGGGAAAAGAGCTTATTCTACATTGATGAAGCCAAGGTGGCCAAGGAAGTGGCCAGCGGTGAATTGGGATCGAAAGTTTTGAAGACGATCGACTCTTCAGATTTAAATATACCTGATATACAGTTGAAATCAATTCCAAGATCACAATTTGAAAATCAATTTAATCCACTGGTTGAAGTTGTAATTCAGCAAGGAAAATCCCAGGAGACAAAACTGCTCAAATTGGGAAACCCTGTTATTTTGAATGATTTGATACCTAGGAATGGACTTGTCTTGAATACTGGTGGCTCTGTCACCTCAATGAAGTGGCTACATACTCCATTGTCCAATACCAATGCTACTACACATTGGTTGGCGGTATCAGTTTTGTACGACCCTTTGGGGATATCAGATAGTTTGAACCACCCTGAATTAAGCTTGTATCATAAAAAGAAGGGTCCAAATCATCTTCGTTCAGCCATTCAATTATGGAAGTATGATTTGACTAATAATTCAATAGCTTTGGAGAAAGTATATGTCACCACCGATATTGGGGCCACTTCTAATTTGGACTGGCTTCCGGTTCATATACTGGGTGACGATAATATCATCGGGGTACTAATAGGTAGTTTCACTGATGGTAAACTCCATTTATTCAAGCTTAAACATAATGATGCTGACTCCCTGGAAGTATTGAAATCATCGCTAGTTTACACCAGTTACGACTCAGCAAACCCCAACCCCAAAGATTTCACTAATATCACCACCTATGATTTTTTGGGCCATGATAAACTATTGGTGGGTCTCACCAATGGATGTATTGCTGAGTATATATTGCCATACTATGAATCCAACGATGAAAATGACGATATCAGGCTCCCATCATATATAACAAGAATTGGTGATAGTTCAATAAGTGTGATCATGGTAGCAGAACCCGAGGAAGATGAATTTCTAATTTATATCAATACCACTGGATCCGATTCTGTCGTTTTCACCTACCGAAATTTTATACAAAGCAGAGTTATCCCTCTTTTGAAAACGTCTTCCAAACCAACAATCAACAATTCTTTAAGGATGTTTATGGCTATACTGTCTTCAGATTCACTCACGTACAATTTTTTTAGGAGTCCTCATGACACTGTCAATGCAGCATTGAAGAGTGAGTTTTTCTTCACTTCTACAAAACTGTCAGAAATCTTGGGCCATCCATTAAATTTATCGGGAACTGCTGGGGGAGATATCTTTATTTTGAACTACAGTAGAAAGTTTCTAAATGGTGCTAAAACAACCAACAAATCATTGGTTCCATTGACCTTATGGAACATAAGTATCGAGAATAATATCATCAGATTATCTGGGGACTATTTAGAAGTTCCTGCAGAATCAACTACCCAACATCAAGTAACTCCCCCAGAGATAATTGTTTCTAGTTTGGCTTGGAATGATAATGTTTCCGGAAGTTCGATTTATACAGCAGGAACAACAGGAGGAATTCTTATTCTTGAAAGATTGGATCCAAGGGCCTGATGTGGGTTAGATCCATGTATTATAATGTATATTAGTCTATAAAGTGTAGAAGAAGAACAAGAAGAAGAAGAAGAAGAAAAAAAGAAAAATTTCATGAATAGTAAAGTACCAATTTATGGCACATTATCAATATTGGGGAATTGTAGGATCTATAAGTTCACTCCATTTATTGATTCCTCCGACAATATCCTTCACACGTTTAAACCCCAACTGTTCAACCATTTTTTTAGTCGCCAATTGGGAATCATTACCGTATCGACACACAACATAAACGGAATCTGATTCTTTCTTAAAACTGGATGGTAGGTATTGGTCGATATTTTCAGCTTTTTTGAATACAGGATCCCACTGAATATTGATAGAATTAGGCAATTTGGTAATTTGAAACTGTTCCTTGGGTCTAACGTCCAACAAAACGGTCTTGTGGTTCTTAGCGATCTCAAAATATTGGTGTACATCTACCCTTTGATCAGGGCTTAGAACATTGGAGTTGACCGACCCACAGAAAGCAGCATAATCTATTTGATTATCAATGATGGTGGATTTAGAGATTTGGGGGGTTTTACCACAAACTGCACAGTCAGACTTTCTGCCTCTCATTTTAAACACTCTGAATTGTTGTTGAGGGTAACCGGAATACATGGATAAAAATGGTTTGAATGATTGGTTCGTATAGTAGCCGGTGATGATCTTGATGGTTTCAACAGCCATGGTCACGCCTAACAAGCCAATGACGGGCCCGATGACCCCACCATCGGAACAAGAGGTGACTGAATCTGGGGATGGGGGTTTGGGATAGAAACATCTATAGCAAGGCCCGATGTTATTAAAGTTTAGTACCGAAAGTTGCCCCTCTGTCTTCAAGCCTGACCCACTGACTATGGTTTTCCCACATAGCACTGACACATCATTGATCAAGTATCTTGTGGCAGGAGTATCAGTACAGTCGAGCACCACATCGTACTGGCTGACGATATCAAATGCATTCTGGTTATCAAGACGGAAAGGATACGGCATGACCTTCACATGGGGGTTGAGTTTGTTGATATACCTTGTTGCCGAAACACATTTATGAAGCCCCACAGTCTCAGTGGTATGAAGCACCTGGCGATGCAAATTACTGGTATCTACTAAATCATCATCAATAATGCCGATGTGCCCGATTCCGGCCGCCGCCAAGTAAAGCAAAGCGGGGCATCCCAAGCCACCGGCCCCCACCACCAAAATACTCGACTGTTTGAGCTTGATCTGGGAAGGAAGCGATCCAAACTCGGGCACAATCATCTGTCTTCCATATCGTTTGTATTCATCGAGGGAGAAGTACGAGTCTATTTTGGGAAACTCGGGGTCCACGGCGGCGCGTGACCTGAGAGCTTGATTCTCGAGTTCTAGCTGGTTGATTCTAGCCACTAGGTCTTCCTTGGATTGGTCCATGATGAGAGGTGAAGTATGCGATGATTTGGGTGCAAGTGCGGGATATGAAAAAGTGATGGGTACCAAAGCGCATTCCATTATCAAAATGAACACCATCAAATGGACACCAAGAAAGGAACCAAAAGCGCACTACAACAGAAAAGAGCAGGATCATCATGCCAAATAGTGGAAACAGCCAAATGTGTTTTGTAGCAAGTGCCCAAGGGAGTAGTTTTCTTGGCAAACTAAACCAAAGAGGCAACGTGGAAAATAGCACACCATTCGCAAGATACATAGGTTTTATTATGCATAGTTAGACTATATAACTCAAACAATCTTTTGCTTGACAAAGAACCCCTTCAAGTGTCTCAATTGGTAGTAACAAGTACCCACCAACACGATCAATTGGACAATGGTCCATCTGACAACTCTACCGTTGGTGGATTCCGACTGGTCTCTGAATACGGCTTCTCTTTCTCTCATGATTTCTTGTTCTCTGTGGATATCAGCCAACTTATTGTTCAAAGCATGGACCTTGGCCGTCAAAGAATCCACCTTCTTGGTGGATTTGGAATCAATGTAATCATGGGTCGAACCAATTGCAACATCAAAGAAAACACGGTGGCTGCGGCCAGTGGTTCCATCCAAGTACTCGGGGGTCAAACAGAATCTGTGTTCACCAGATTCCAAAGAAGTGAAGGTGAATTCACCGGTTGGACTCGACTTTTGAGAAACAACCCGTTCATCATTATCAAAGGTTTCCTAAACGTTAGTATGTACAACTGGAGACGATCCCACCACTCTTTGCTCTCTCTCTCTCTCCCTCCTATGGTACTTACGTCAACGGTGATGTAGACTCTCAAATCGTTGTTCTTGACGTAGTCATGACCACTTTGTTCATAGCCATCAATACGTCCAACCACCAAAGTATCAACGGGCAACTCCTCGTAGAAACAACGGGTTTCGCCGGTCTTCAAGTAGAAATGCAACGCGCTGGTCACATTGGCCAACGCAAACAACAAGACCACGCATCTGGTCATCAACGAACTCATCATCTTGTGGTATTGATTCTTTTGGATCACCAACAAACTTTCGACGCGTGTCAAATTTTCAGTGGTAGTGTAGGGCTGGACTGGGGAAAGTGCGCCTACACCGCAATCTGGACCCTCTGGCCTGCACTCTACCGGACCAGGTATACGAGTGGGTGGGTAAATGATGGTAGGCTAGTATGAGGATCGCATGTCTGGTGGTACCTAGCTTAGTTATATTTGGCTTTTGTTTCCTTCTGGCTTTTTTCTGGCTTTTTTCTGGCTTTTTTCTGGCTTTTTTCTGGCTGTTCTTTACTGTGTTTGCCTGTGCTTGCCTGTTTTTTTTTTTTTACCCATTTTTACCCATTTTTACCCATTTTTGTATGTTTTCAGTATTGGTTACTTGTGGTGTCTTAGTGCAGTGGTTTATTCCTACAATCTATAAATCTATTACTTGGCCTTTCTCTTGTTGATGATCTTTTTCTTGATATGCTTTTTCATCTTGGTCTTTCTCTTTTCTTGTTTTTCCAATTTCGCAGCTTCCTTACGGGCTTTTTTCTCGTCCTTATCTTCATGCTTCTTTCCCTTCAAGACAGTTTCCTTTTCCTTCCATTCTTTGGTATTGCCAGAGGAATCTTCGGAGTCACTGTCGTTGGAATCGGAGTCATCGGAGTCGTCCGAGTCCTCAGTATCTTCATCGTCATCTTCTTCTTCCGACTCTTCTTCTCCTACAAGCTCAGTCAAAGTATCGACTTTACCCTCACGAAACTTTTGGAAATCACGTTCTTCCAAATGGTTCAACGACCTCACCAAATGAAGCGACCGGAAGATTTCATCTTGGACTTCATCATCGTTCTCTGTCTTTAATGGTAAGCTTTCCAAATACTTGGCCAATTCCTCATCACTATTGGAACTAATACCCAACGATTGATTTTCCTCGGTGATATACTTGAATATTAATCTCTCTGGATATACGTTAATTTTTTTCCGGGAAAAGAAATCATTGACGTTTTTGATATCCATTCTTAAGAAATCAAGTGCCATGGGATGGTCCGGTTCCACCGATTGCGACACATCAAAAATGTATAATTTATCTTTATGGACAATAGAGTTGTATTCACTCAAGTCCGCATGCACCAACCGACAGTCCTGGTACATTCTTCTCATATAGAAAAGCATCTGATGATAGTAATACACTATTTCTTCCACATCCTTGAAAGGATGATCTCTAAGCTTGGGCGAAGGTTGACCTTTACCTTTGGTCAAATATTCCATCACCAACACATGAGACCTCAATTCCACCGGCTCTGGACACGGGATCCCCAGCAAAAAGAGCCTCTTCAAGTTTCGGAACTCTTTTTCTGCCCACACCTTGACCATTTTCCGGGGGTTGCTTTGGCCCTTGGTATTTCTGAACCTATACTCACCGTCAACGTATCTTTCACGATCTTTAAACACTAAAATCGACGTCTTGTAGATCTTGACTGCGTATTCCTTGGTGCTTACCTCAGGGTCTTCGTGATCTCCATGGTACACATTAGCCTCTTTCCCAGTACTGATACACCCATTGATCCGGGAGATCACGCCCTTGTTGATGATCTTGGCAAGAAACCGCATGGTCCGCGGATCCAATACCTGCTCCACCGTGGCCCGGTTTGACCTATCCTTGGTGACCTTGGGTCCTTTCTTTATGGAGTCGGTATTGATCTTATGGGCATATTTCGTCACTATATCTTCCTTTTCAGTGATGGTTTTTGGCATAGAGCCTCCTGTGACGGCACCACCGTGGTCCGAGTCGTCAGTGTCAGTATCAGTGCCGTAGGCCACCTCAAGATCGTCTATCTTGTTGGTTATTTGATCTAAACTCATGATGGTAGTGGTTATTAATTTCGCAATTTGAATCTGAAGTTTTTTTTTTTATTGATGAGACGGTTTTTTTTAAAGATTTCAACTGTCTATTAAACTATTAAACTATAGTAGACTTCTTATTAGTTAATCATGACCATTGGTACTAGTTTAACCATGGTGTTGCCACAAGTACGTGCCAAGGATGCCAGCATTGGCCAAGACGCATACTAATACCTAGAAATTTCTCGGTGTGATTCCGCTTTATATTGGGGTGGAAATCATCCTTGGAATATCCATCATCAATAAGGCCGGCGGGATCTATGGAATCTTGTCACTTTTCACGGGACACCCGATCAATTTCTGGCAATGGCTTTTCAACTCGTTGGCCATCTCCACGTTGCCGTTCTATGTGCAAGCGTTGATCCATTTGAACACCAAGCCCAAGAATGTTCGGAAGGTGTCGATTGCTACTATTGTATATACCATCGATACCATCGTGGGAGTATTTTATACCCTTTACTTTGTGCACTTCTGGTTCAGTAGAGAAGACGATAGTTTATCGGTGGACGTGGGGCCTAGAGCCATAGGGGACTCTGTGGTGAGCCAAGTGGGTTCCACGGGATACGGGGCCCTGGCGGTCGATAGTGCTAGCGTGGTGGATTTATCGTACCAGTCGGCGTCACAAACGCGTGAATTGTTCCTTACTTTAAGTGGGACTTTGGCCATTAGTGCCATAAGGTTTTATTTCAATTTGGTGGTGTTATCATTTGCCAAGGCCATGTTGAAACAAGACTCAAATGAACATAGATACAATGACAACATCACAAGAGACGACGAAGAAATAGAAATGGCAATGAAAAAGGGCACTCTTGCCAGCATCCAAAAGTACATTTTCGACTTGGAAATGCTGTCAAAGAACAAGTTGAACGAGATGCTAAATTAATATTAAAAAATGACATTCCACTAATCCATTATTTTTCCTTCCGGCAGTATCGTATCCCATTAATAAAAGTACTACTACTACTAGTACTAAATAATAATAATAGTAGTAGCCACACCCCTCGATACTACCTTAATACTATGCACACACACACACACACACACACACCACAACAGGTCTACCCTCTTGTTGTAGCCAGTAAATTACCAATATCTTATGTAAGCAGTATATGTGTACCCCAAGAACCCCCCAAACCCCAAACCCCAAATTCTTACCGCTATTAGAGCTGTGATTGCCTACTCTAGTAATGGTTGCTACTCGCACACATCTCTGGCTTTCACCTTTTCTTAGTTTTTTATTTTAACCCTTTTTCTCCTACCTTCCTTTGCTTATCGTATACACATATAAATCACCACCCCACACTCTGCGAACCTCATCACCACCATGGGTCAATCAAACAGTGTTGAAGATTCCAAGGGCGTTGTTGAGCAGCTTCCCAAGCAGCAGATCGCCGAGTTGTACTTGGCACGATGTGTGATGTTGCTTCGAGATGTGGAGGCAAAGTCGTTACTTTCGAAGTTGAGCATCGATACTGTGGACCACACTCCGGTTACACCAATTGATTTGGGCCGGTTGCTTGGGTTCCCCAAATTGGACGACACTCATCGGTTGAACCGTGCTGTGCAATTGTTGTATCGGTCGTTCAAGGTGTTGGCAACATTCCCGTTCTTGCTGGACACCCCCAAACCAGTCCTCACTCCCGAAGACTTGATAAAAGCCAATGTCTTCCATTCAGGAAGGTACAAGAAGATATTGCCCAACAATTACGACTACTTCAAGTTGGTGTTTATAACTTTGGCCTCCTCCAAAGAAGATACCTCAGAAACTGGTCATCAAGAAAGCGGGCCTTTGCCCATAGAATTGTCTCACCAATCGACAGGTGAAGAGCCCCCGGAAGCTCTAGCAAGACTCATAAAGTGGGACACGTTCCAGAATATCCAGGACTTCGATGGTGTTAGCACCAATGACCTCCAAATCCCCGCGTCCGACTTGTTACCATTAATCACCTTGTTCCTAGTGATAAACTCGACCCCCAGACAATCACACGCCTCCATGAAAGAACACATGGTGAAGAATTTGCAAAGATGGGATGAATTTGAGTCCCACTCCCTTGCTATTCTTAAATACATTGATATACAAGTAACAACATCCAATATTTCATCGATATCCATCGGATACCAAGATTTCAACCATGCCTTCAACGGCATTCTTTCCGAATTTCTTGTGCAATCGTTTCAATTTATATTTAAACGGGCAATCTTTTCATCGATTGATGAAAAAAACCTTGCTGCTGCTCCTGACAAATCAGAGGAAACCAGAAAAGAAGAACAGGTTCCAGCACTGGATCCAGCACCCAAAAAAAAGTATTTGTTTCCAAAATTCCAAGAAACCAAGCTCGTCAACGATGCATCCATCTCGCTACTACAAACCGTCATTAAAGGTGCAGGGTCAGAGATCGAGGTGTCGAATCAAAACTTGGTTAAATTGTACTCTGGATCAGAAGCTGGATTTTCCATCCGGTCGTTGGAAACCAAGATTTTCAAATGGCAGGCCCCAACATTATTTATAGTTAGTGGGAAGCGACTCAAAAATAAGACCATGGTCACCAATAAACGGTATGAGCAGTTCAGTACCGAGTACCCACGGTTTTTCCGGGCCCTGGAAAATAATAAGCAGTCCTGGCAAGCCGACAATGACAAGATCACCTATGCTGTGTTGATCGGAGTTCCCTGGAAAAACTCCAACAAAAAGAATTTTGGTGACCAAAGCACCATTATCATATCGATTCTGCCCCGAATGGACTGGTATAAAAGCACCAACAATCCTCTACTCAACGGAGAGCTGATTTATTTCAACAACAGTGGCCTAGGTCTTGGTTTTGGTAACCATCAGCCGGTCAACAAAGGTGGAGTCAAGAAATATCTCCCAGGAGATGTATCTTTAACCGTGGAGGCCAACCTTGAATTTGCAGTTTTCCGGCACTTGGTGGGCATGAAATCAAACACATCCACGTTTTTCCAAACCTCGACTCAGACACAAATCGAAGGTACTGATTTTGAAGACCGGTTCATGATCACTGACCTTGAGGTCTGGGGGATCGGGTCCACCAAAGAGTTGGAAGAGCAGAGAAAGCAATGGGAATGGGAAGAAAAACAGGCAGAAGCTCGCCAAAGTGTCAACTTGAAGAGCTTGGGTGAGGAACGGGCATTTCTAGAAATGGCCGGTTTGATAGGAAACCACAATACCAGCGGAGGCTCGGTATAGCCTATGCCAACGTTGTTTCTCCCACCTACAAGCCCATCATCTTCAACTGTTGTTGGTGTGTAGTTCAATACGTCAATTTGCAGCCATTGAAGATTGAGCGTCGTGTATGCAGCACTTCACTACTAATTAGGGTCGGTCTCTGTATTGGTAATACCGGGAAAACTAGGATTATTCTCGTCCAGATAATCCGTTATATACGTGGTTATGGCCACAATTGTACCAGTGGCCGTGCCCCACAAAGTACTGTTTCACCAGCCACAAGATCCAAGCCACCGGATCCAAGCCTCTAGTCTGTTTGTTAGTGCTCATTAAAAGGCCATGGCTACGCACTAGTGGATTTGTGCGCCAGGATGCGATGCCGCGATGGCCAAATTTTTAGGTTTTCAATGTACGTAGTTTGTAGAGATAACCCAGTAAGATGGCCCAGAACAATAACAAAGGGTCTAAAGAAAAGGCACCGGTGACTACAGATGAACGTTTCAAATCGGTCCATAGTGATCCTCGGTTCCGGTTACCCAGTTTGAAACAGTTTAAGGTGAAGGTGGATGACCGTTTCAGTAAAAAAGTATTGAAAAACTTGAACACCAGTGGAAGTGGAAAGAAGACCAAGATTGATAGGTACGGGCGGAAATTGAAAGGGAGCGACGACGAATTCGACAAGTATTTTGAAGAAGAAAAAGACCAAAGTGACCAAAGTGACCAAAGTGAGAGTGGAAGCGAAGATGAAGATGAAGATGAGGATGAGGATGAAGATGAAGATGAGGATGAAGATAAAGATGAGAACAAAGACAACGAATCAGAAGCCAGGGCCAAAAAACTCGCCAAAGAAAGCGATCTGGAGTCTTCTGATGACGAGAAAACGTTGGTGGGCACCGAAGAGCTCGACAGAGCCAGAGGCGAAGGGTTAGTATCCAGTTCAGACGACTCAGACTCAGACTCCCTGTCAGAATCAGACTCTGACAGTGAAGGGTCTGTTGTTTTCGAAGAAGAGGAAGAATCGGAAGTGGAGCTTGAAGATACGAAGCCCGAAGAAGGTGATCCCACCAGCGCATTTGCGGTGGTCAACATGGATTGGGATAATGTGAAGGCAGTGGATCTCATGGCCACTTTTATTTCGTTTGTTCCATCCAACGGATTCATAAAATCAGTATCGATCTACCCCTCTGAATTTGGTAAAGAACAAATGCAAAAGGAAGAGATTGAAGGCCCTCCAAAGGAATTGTTCCAATCCAAAACCTCTAAAAAGCGTGATAACGATGATTCTGACGATGATTCCGATATTGATGTCACCAATTCTGCTGGCATTGAAAGAGCCACTAGAAAATTATATCAAGAAGATAACGGTGAAGAAGATTACGACAGCAAGGCTTTACGTCGTTACCAATTGCAAAGATTAAGATACTACTATGCCGTGGTCAAGTGTGATTCTGTAGCTACTGCTAAGAATATCTACGATAATTGTGATGGAACCGAATTCGAATCCACTGCCAACATTTTTGATTTAAGATATGTTCCAGAAGAGATGGACTTTGATGATAGTGAAGCAACCGATGTTTGTACAAAGATATCCTCAAAATACAGACCCAACTCTACGTTTGTTACCGATGCATTACAACACTCCAAGGTCAAGTTGACCTGGGATGAAACCCCAAGAGAAAGACTACAATTCGCAAGCCGTCAGTTTTCTCAAAAAGAAATCGATGATATGGATTTCAAAGCATATTTGGCTTCTGACAGTGAAGACGAAGACCCAGCAGAGGCTGAAAATGCTAATAAATACAAGAATTTATTAGGAGACAAGTTCAAAAGTAAAGTCGAACTTGGTGATGACGATGAAGAAGGTGATGTTGATATGGAAATCACATTTAATCCGGCATTGGACGAATCAGGAACTGGAAAGGAAGTCAAGCAAGTGCAACAACAAGAATCTTCGATTGATATCTACAAGCGTAAAGAAAAGGAACGTCGTAAGCGTAGATTGGAAAAATTCAAGGATAAAAAGGATGATGCCACTCCTTCAGCTGCTTCTAATGGTTCCGGTGATGAAAAGTCTAAGGCTGAATTGGAATTAATCATGATGAATGAAGATAATGATGAGGATGCCAAACATTTCACCATGAAAGATGTGATAAAATCCGAAAAACAAAAGGGAAAGAAAGGCAAGAAGAGAAAGAATTATGACAATGAAATGGTTCAAGATAATTTTGAAGCCGATTTGAACGATCCTAGATTCAAAGAAATCTTTGAAAACCATGATTATGCTATCGATCCTACTAATACCGAATTCAAAAAGACTGAAACCATGAAGAAGATCTTGAACGAGCGTTCTAAGAGAAAAAAGTTTGATGGAAGACAAAACAAGAAACAAAAGACATACGGTAGTGAAGGTAAGTCCGATTTGAAGTCAATGGTTGATAAGTTTAAGAACAAAAACAAAAGCAGAAAGAAGACCAAGTAAAATTCTTAAATATAGATGATAGACACAACGACTACCATTTTAGATTCTTGTCCACCAGTGCTGTTGTATGCTCAACCAAAGGCCACACATCTTAAGGTTGATATAGAAGGTAACCAAATAATGTAATAAACGATCATTAAATAGTGGATGTAATTGTTGTCAAATTCCCTTAATTTACAGGGTTCAATATTTCAAGGATTCTGTGATATTAAGTGTACAAAATAACCTAAAAACATCTATAGAGGTATTACATAAGAGGAATCAGAGAGAAATTATATAATATTATCATAATCATGAAAATGTACTTGAGATTATACCTAACCCTGGTATATGACTAATCTGAAGCTGCATTTGAAAATGCTCGGATTTATCAACATCCCAATCGATAGAATGCTTGACGTCCGGGATCTATAACTTAGAAAAACCCATTTGTGTTAGTGTTTCCTAACCCATTTATATTGGCATTAGAGTTTCCTATCATATCCAGAAAGAAATCATCTGGATTGAAGTACGTATCACTGAAATTATCATTAGTATTGTTATTGTTGGTGTTGCTGCCAGCCGGATTGTTTTCAGTGAAATTCTGATTTGGTTGTGACTGTAAGTCATTGTTTAAGTTTGCGAAATTGGAATCATTCGAACCTTGGTTATTGTTGATTTTCTTTTGCAATTCTTGAATCCTCTTGATCAAGTCTTTCTGAGCTTTGTCTTGTTCGGTTAAAACATATTTCAAATGTTCTATATATTCCACTGATTTGTTCAAAATTGTGCTTTTATTTGGTTTCGTTTCTTTCACTTTAATACTGGTGATTAAATCATTAATTTCACCGGAGTTTATACTTGAATTTCTTTGTAACATTTGAACAGCACACAATTGAGGGTTAAGTAGTGATGGGGGTACTATTAAACCCAATTCCTTGATTCTTTCTTTGATCAAATCCCGTCTTCTTCTTTCCACAGCATTGTGGAATTCTCTTCTTCTTTTCAATTTTTCTTCCTTGGTTAGCTGCTTTGTAGGTAATGAATCTCTAGAATTGCTTCCACTTGGAACCGAAGTACTCATATTGGAAGTGGCTGGAGGCGACAATAAGCTGGTCCCATGTTCTTGTTTGATGGGCTGGGCAGGAATACTCGAGCTTAAATTTGCTGATGGTGCTCTGGCATGTTGATATTGAGGTGGGGAAGATAAGTACGAATTAGATGGAGATCTCAAAGCATCAAAAGAATCATAATTTGGTGACACATATTGGGAATTTGCTTGTGGGGAGAGATACGAGCCCGAATGAAGATCAGGACCGGTCACAGTATTATAGCTACTACTGTATTGATTATTTGGAACACTAATACTTCCATGTCTGGATAAATCGGGACTGAAAACGTTATTGTTCGTGGAGCCATCTTCAGCTATTGAATTTAAGGAATTAAAATTGTTGACATTACGACTTGGAGGTGAAAAATAACGAGGGTTCAAAAAAGTATTGTTGCCCCCATCAAAAGATTGGTTGTTCTGAGGAGAAATAATTTCATCAAGGTTGGAGGTGGTTGTTGTAGGATTGATAAATTGAGGATTAGCATTTTGTGGGGCCAACCCCACATTCTGAGGGAAACTAAGGTTTTCCAAATCTTCTAAAAATGGGTCGTTTAAGGTGTTGACTGGGTTGGTAAAATCGACTTGGTCATTAACTTGGCCGGTTGTAAAGTCCCCATACATTCCAGGTTGGTTTTTGGAAGAAGGACTCAAATAGTCTTGGTTAGGATAATTGTTATACCCCAAACCACCATCATCGAGGGAAAAATCACTTCCAGGGAAATTGTTATTACTATTCCCACTATATTGACTATTCCCTACATTAGGGGTGGTGGTATTGGAATTTTGACTATTCTGATTGGTATAATCAGAGGGGCTATCTTTTAAAAATTCTTCCATAATTGATGTCTATAGCTGAATATACTAAAACCCATTAACTAATTGATGAATAATACGATGGTTTGATGAATAAATTTCGGTTATGGAATGGTCAATTGACTCAATAATACAGGTGCGGGTTTCAATGGCAAATATCGGGTTGTAAATGTGATCAAAAGGGCCAATTTTTCAGGTTGTGTTAATTGGGGACGGTGTAAAGTTTGTGTTGAGTCGGTGGTTCGTGGCTGCCGTTTTATAGGGCCGTTAAATGAGGATTGTTTAGTTTTTATGTGTATCCCCTTCTAGCCGTTAAAATGTGGATTTGGGCGCTTTTTGAGACAGTGGCGGTTACCCGGACACCATCTATAGTTGCACTAAATTTAGTGTGGAGCTGGATAGCCAGAAGCGGAACCAGGAACATCAATTTGGCGATAGAGCTAATTATAGATCTAGAACACTATTAGGTACATCTACTATATAGAAGTTAATAGTTTAGTAACCATCTATTTCCAAGTTAAACCTGGAGAATATGGAGGTCGTGTGCGAACCGCCGTTTCTAAAGGCAATCTAAGTCTAGATAACCGTTGTAATACTTATACCATAAGATGTCAGAATCAGAGAATTTCTTTCGACAACTGTTCCAAAACTGGAACAACAGACCGAGTGCCGCCGATACCGGTCTGTCTAGGCCGATCCTTTCGGAATGGACCGATTATGTCAAGTCCAGTGCCAATAATCTATACACGTCGTTACCAACATCAAGTACTTCTACAGACAGTGTTCAGGAACCCGGATGGTTCCAGCTTTCTAGATTCGAGCGTCTCGTGGGGTTTGCGGTATGCCTTGGAGGATCTATCTTGTGTTTCTTTCTTAGTTTCTTTTTATTCCCGGTGTTAGCATTACGTCCTCGTAAATTCGGATTAATATGGTCCATGGGTTCGATTTTATTCATTGTTTCGTTTGGGATTTTACAAGGTCCCAAAGCATATGTGATGCATTTGTTGTCTGCCAATCGGATTCTATTTACTAGTGTGTTTTTTGGGTCGGTATTGGCCACTTTATACTCAGCTGTGGTTTTGAAGAGTAGTTTATTGACCATCTTTACAAGTGTGATAGAAATCTTGGCAGTGGCCTATTATACTGTGAGTTATTTCCCATTCGGAGCCACGACCTTGACTTGGTTCACGAGTTATACCGTGGGGTGGATAGGAGGGTTCATTGGGGGAATACTTTGAACTAGCTCAAACAACCACATATTTAAATCTTCATGACCTAATGTACATAATGATATCTTATATATAGAATAAGAATACAAACTACAATTCGATATTTGCTAGTTCGAAGTAAACATTTTGTAATACTCATCAATAACTAAGAAGAATAAACACTATTGAACCTGGGGGATGTCCCTGGCTTTAACTGATTGGGACTTTATCCCAATAGTCCCTTTAAGCATCAAAACTTGGACAATTCAGATTGCAATTGCTTGTGCAATTTGCCCAAAGTTTCCATGTCGGTGGGTTGTTGTTTCCAGCCAATACCTAAACCAGTGGCCTCATCTCTCTTAGGAATGAGGTGGAAATGAACATGGTCAACCACTTGATGAGCAATAGAACCGTTGTTTTGAAGAACATTGAATCCATCACCTTCAAGAGAATTTTCGACATCAAATTTCAATGCTATGCTCAACTTCTTAACCACAGGCAAGATATCGGCCAAATATTCATCGGGGATTTGGTGGAGTCTTCCACCGTGGTATTTTGGAATCACCAATAAGTGAGCTTCCGAAAGGGGATAGATATCCAAGAATGAATAACTCAATGGGGTCTCAATCAATTTGAAAGAGGGGAGCTCTCCTTTTATAATCTTACAGAAGAGACACGAGGCATCGAATGCTGCGCAAGACATTATTGGATGATAAAGAAACTTTAGTGGTTACTTTGAAATTTTCGTAACTATGAGCGTACTTATATATGCCCCTTATATATGAAGGAAATACTAAGCAAGTTCAACTTGGACCTATCACGCCATGGATTTGCGCCAGGTACGAAGATCCTTCACTATCTATTAGATATTACACGAGTGGCTATTAATAAGGAAACGAACGGCTACCTGGTATATTAATTTAACCTGTACTTTACTACACCCGTGGAGTTCTTTTGGGTGTGAAAACCTGGTGATAACATTTTGTGGGGGAGGGAAGAGAGGGGTGATTGTTTTGGAGTTAGTGACTGTTTCTAAATGTATTTAAGGATTATCCGAGGCAATATCCTTGGTAGTGGCCAAGGCGAGGATATGAGGCTCCAAGTTGTAAATTACGACACCAGCATGGGTATTTTCCGGTGCTGGTGAATCGGCAAATTGTTGGGTAATATTTGGATGTGTCAATTGAGATGTGTTTGCATGGTAAATCTGTAGTTTGGTGGAAATGCTTGACAGCAAAATTTATTGAAGAGTCATTTCCTATGCTGGAATTGTTATCTTACTAGGGGGATTCTCCGGGTTTGGGTGTGTCTTTGCTTTTAAGGCTATGGAAATATGGTACTATAATTGTAGCAAAATATCCAATTGTCGAAACCAATTGTCTCTGTTATGCACTGTTCCATGTAAGGACGTATTAATATCAAGCTACGTAATGATAGTCATTTTGTATATGCGTGTCAGATTGGATCAATGCAATGTAAATCTTCAGTAATTTTAAACAGACAGCAAAGAGCCCGATGAATTCAATCGCGATTCTGTACCGATCTTCTGTACTTCCTTTCTAAAATAAGAATATAAGAATATGATTAATAGGTATATTTTGGCACAAATCTCATAGAAAGTAATCGTCTTTTTCAAAAAGGAATATTCAGTTAAAATTCGAGTAGATGGACCTAATCTCTCAGTATTGAACCAGTCCTTTGTATCTCACATCTATATATTTATGTTGAATAGTTCTGTAAATTAATAATCTACGTGGAGATCCCAATATTCGCTCCGGTATCCCACCAAAACTTGGAAACTTCTCAATTTGGCCGAAACCAGTTGTATCTGTTTATCTTGAGTAATCTCTAACAAAAAAAAAAAAAAAATCTATAGCCCCACAATCACCATTTGCATTTGTCTTCTGGATCAAATACATCCATGTGTAATTTCCTTGTGGGGTTTGAACTATGTGAAAATATCCCGTGACCTCGGTGGAATAATACTCCTCCCTAATCGATTTACCAGTCAATAAGTCGTACACTACTAGTGAACACAAATTGTTTTTGTCGTTCCATATACAATCACATAGCTTACGTCATACCCCACCTTCTATATAGTCTCTAACAGCTATATTATCTTCAATTTGGGGGAAGATATTTCATTGAAGCTTGCACGTGACCAAGGAAGTTGGTGGAACCTCGTCGATATGGTCCACCTGATTTCGCCACCGTAATCCCTCCTGCAGACAGCCTGTCCTTTGAACTTCCATGATATATAAAGGAGCCAGCTTCTACATTATCAATTGAACCGCCATTTTATTGTTTTATACGAAGCAAAGTCAATTAGCTAGACCCTTATCCACTAAGTGAACATACATTTAGAATCACTTAGGATTATTTGACTGTCTAATCCCTTATTGAATTGGTGGAAGAAGTCGTTGCAAACTCAAAAACTCAACGTTTGCTAGATAACACACACTGAGAAATTAAACCTATTAACTTTAGTCAGACTATACTGTTTGTTAATTAAATAAGATTGTTGAATCCTTAATTATCAAAGACATCAAAAAATGGCTGGAGACAAGAAACCAGAAACCCACTTGGATGCCTCTGGTGCTGAAACCACCGAAGATCGTACCGCCACCGCTATCTTGAGACGTAAGAAGAAGGATAACGCTTTATTGGTGGATGATGCTGTTAATGATGATAACTCGGTTGTAACCATGTCTTCTAATACCATGGAATTGTTACAATTGTTCCGTGGTGACACTGTACTTGTTAAAGGTAAAAAGAGAAAGGACACCGTTTTAATCGTTTTGGCTGATGACGACATGGAGGATGGTGTTGCCAGAATCAACCGTTGTGTCCGTAACAACTTGAGAGTTCGTTTGGGTGACATTATCACCATCCACCCATGTCCCGATATCAAATATGCCAACAGAATTTCTGTTTTACCAATTGCCGATACGGTCGAAGGTATTACCGGTTCTTTATTCGATCTTTACTTGAAACCATACTTTGTGGAAGCTTATAGACCGGTCAGAAAAGGAGATTTGTTCACTGTAAGAGGTGGTATGAGACAAGTGGAATTCAAGGTCGTTGAAGTTGATCCCGAAGAAATTGCTATTGTGGCTCAAGATACTATCATTCATTGTGAAGGTGAACCAATTAACCGTGAAGATGAAGAAAATAACTTGAACGAAGTTGGTTATGATGATATTGGTGGGGTTAGAAAACAAATGGCTCAAATCAGAGAATTGGTCGAATTGCCGTTAAGACATCCTCAATTGTTCAAATCTATTGGTATCAAACCTCCAAAGGGTATCCTTATGTATGGTCCTCCAGGTACCGGTAAGACCGTGATGGCAAGAGCTGTTGCTAATGAAACTGGTGCTTTCTTCTTCTTGATTAATGGTCCAGAAATCATGTCTAAGATGGCTGGTGAATCCGAATCCAATTTAAGAAAAGCTTTTGAAGAAGCTGAAAAGAATTCTCCTTCAATTATTTTCATTGATGAAATCGATTCCATTGCTCCAAAGAGAGACAAAACTAATGGTGAAGTTGAAAGAAGGGTTGTATCTCAATTATTAACATTGATGGATGGTATGAAGGCAAGATCCAACATTGTTGTCATCGCCGCCACTAACAGACCAAACTCTATCGATCCAGCTTTGAGAAGATTTGGTAGATTCGACAGAGAAGTCGATATTGGAGTTCCAGATGCTGAAGGTCGTTTGGAAATCTTGAGAATCCACACCAAGAACATGAAATTAAGTGATGATGTTGATTTGGAATCTATCGCTGCCGAAACGCACGGTTTCGTTGGTGCTGATATTGCTTCCTTATGTTCTGAAGCTGCTATGCAACAAATCCGTGAAAAAATGGATCTTATTGATTTGGAAGAAGATACTATTGATGCCGATGTATTGAATTCTTTAGGTGTCACCAATGATAACTTCAAGTTTGCTCTTGGTAACTCCAATCCTTCTGCATTACGTGAAACTGTCGTCGAACATGTCAATGTCACTTGGGACGATATTGGTGGTTTAGATACCATCAAGAATGAATTAAAAGAAACTGTCGAATATCCTGTTCTCCACCCAGAACATTACCAAAAGTTTGGATTGGCTCCAACCAAGGGTGTTTTGTTCTTTGGTCCTCCAGGTACTGGTAAAACTCTTTTGGCTAAGGCAGTTGCGACTGAAGTCTCTGCTAATTTCATTTCAGTTAAAGGTCCTGAATTATTAAGTATGTGGTATGGTGAATCTGAATCTAATATTCGTGACATTTTCGACAAAGCAAGAGCAGCTGCCCCAACAGTTGTTTTCTTGGATGAATTGGATTCCATTGCTAAATCAAGAGGTGCTTCTCAAGGTGACGCTGGAGGAGCATCTGATCGTGTTGTCAATCAATTATTGACCGAAATGGATGGTATGAATGCCAAGAAGAATGTCTTCGTCATTGGTGCTACTAATAGACCTGATCAAATCGACCCAGCTTTATTGAGACCTGGTAGATTGGATCAATTGATCTATGTTCCATTACCAGATGAACTTGCCAGATTGTCTATCTTACAAGCTCAATTAAGAAACACCCCATTGGAACCAGGTTTGGACTTGCAAGAAATCGCCAAGATTACTCATGGATTCTCGGGTGCTGATTTGTCATACATTGTGCAAAGATCAGCCAAGTTTGCTATTAAGGACTCTATTGAAGCCAATGTTAGATCTCAAAAGGCCAAGGCCGAAGCTTCTAAGGAAGTCAAGGCTGAGGAGGATGTTGATATGAAGACCACTGCCGACGAAGAGGAAGAAGACCCAGTTCCATACATCACCAGAGCTCACTTTGAAGAAGCAATGAAGACTGCCAAGCGTTCTGTTTCAGAAACCGAATTGCGTCGTTATGAAGCTTACGCCCAGCAATTGCAAGCATCTAGAGGACAATTTACCAACTTCAGATTCTCTGAAAATGCTGTTGGTGGATCTACTTTACCAGCTGAAGATGGAGCTAACGGTGGTAATACTGGTGCATCTTTTGGTAATGTGGAAGAAGATGATGACTTATACAGTTGATTTTATTTCTGTAACTAATATATGAAATGAAAAAAAAAAAAAAAGTCAATGTCCGTTTGATTAATACTCGATGAATTTGTATAATCAAACATTATCTTCTCTCTGTTTTTACTCTTTAGTTTTATCATAATGTTAGAATCAAAAAATTTCCTGAACTAGACATGGGTTACGTAATCGATGAATAAAACAATGTGGGGATCGGTCACGTGCGCACCTAAATCCTAAACTTTGTGCCCTGTCCATCTCCGTTTTTCATCTTTTTTTTAGCAATAGTAGTGACTAATTGCTCCAATCTTTGCATTACATCTTTAGAACAAACACTCTGGAAGTGTAACTTTACGATCAAGCAGATCGATTATAAATACCTCAGGAAACCCATCCTTATAGACCTTTCCTTTTGACCAGTACCAAAAATGAAGCCTTTTACTAATGGAGGTTTATTCATGTTAACTCCTGCGTTTTTAATAGCATCAGAATTCATAGTGACCAAGTTTTCCCAGAATGGGCCCAAAGGAATAGCTCAAAGTAATAATGTTCTGAGTGTTACATATCATCAAGCCAGAAACTACGGAGTTCTTCAGAAATGGGGAAAAGACAGTAAGAACTGAATACTTTTTGATCCAGGCCGATACCGGGGTATCGAAGGAAACATACAAAAACAATAAACATCAAGCAAAAGACGTTAATTTTCTTCTTTTTTTTTTTCTTTTTTTAGTGGTCAGTCACCCCAAACTACCAAAAGTCGATACCATAGCTGCATTCATCCGTTCATTTCATTATATCCAGTAATTTTACCTGGTAGTTGGACCCATACCAATGGTACCCTACAGATCTCAAGGGTCGCACATCATCACATCCATTTGCATTTCAATTCGTTCATTTTTCAATATACATAAAAGTAGCCAATTATCAATATGACCCTTAAGACTTCCTAAAGTCTCACAACCCACCTGTCAAACCCCTAAAAGTATACCCCAATCATCCCACACACACACACACACACACACACACACTGAAGATTTTAGCTCTAGTAAACACTGCCCATCACGTGACCTCGTTCCCCTGCAGTCCCTTGACCGGAGCAGTATATATACGACATAGTTGTCTGTTTAAAAGCCCATATTCGTTTTCAATTGACCAGTAGTGTAGTATTCACCCATACTCGCCATTGATAGTGTAGCTACAGTAGATACAGCTTAGTAGAAGCTGGTCACGTGACGTGGTCAATCAGGCATGTTCTCATTGGCTAGCCATTTTGTACCACCACTACCAGGTGTTTTTTCTCAAAAACCAATCTCCAGTCTCTTCATTACAATCAACCATGTTCGTCAGAGCCAGACCCGTGGCTCGCTCTATAAACAGCGCCGGCAGAAGATTCAACTCGTCTTCTTCTCACGATTCCCACAAGGTTACTGAAAGTAAGCCCATTGAGATTAATGTTGCCAAAGTGTTTGGTATTGCAGCACTTGCGGGAGCACTTTTGGTGTTCAAGAACCATGAAAAGACCGACAAGCCATTAGTGGCTACGTCATTGTACAAGGAGCAAGGAAGCGGCGAACGTGACAATGCCAGAAACGAAAACTACTTGAAGAGATACAAGACTTCATTCATCAAAGGGCTCATTAGAGACAAGGGAGGTATAGGTCAAAAGCAATATAGAAGACTCACAGACAGCACTGCAGTTCCCACTGTGTTGATTCCAAGTCATTCTCCTTACGGTGTTCAATTTGGTAGTGGTATAAAGACCGATAAGTTGGGCCCAAGAAAGGAAAGAGTGAGAATCTATGCTCCTATTGAAAACAAGGCATGAATTAGAATGAGCGAGATAACCCATCAAACTGAACTTAACTGAACTAAACTGAACTAAACTGAACCAAAGAGATAATAAAAAAAAAAAATAACAAAAACGAAAAGAATAAAACATTTATTGAAGACTTCTTCTAGTGCTAAATATTAGAAATTCCATTCCTTCTTTCAATCCAGAAGACCCAAGATTCAAAGACCCTAAATTCTGGAACATTTACACTAAAACAGAAGGTTTGAGTGATCCAGA